>PVIC010032958.1:0-20406 GCA_004025085.1 Thryonomys swinderianus
GGGGGGTGTCTTGTCATACCTCCTGATGGCCAGTAATGCAGTTGGGTCACTTCCAGGTGAATCCACCCCAGCATCCTCCCGGTCATATAGCTGATAATGTTGGAGAGGCTCGGTGTTTCAAACAATGCTCATTAGATAAAAAGATTCAATGTAAGTAGGTTTATGTATATAGATTTGTCAAGTAGGCTTGTAATGGCTGCCTACAGCATCTGGTATGGAAGAGTGCAAAAGGGCTATGGTGAGCTGGAGATCTGAGTTAAAGGTCAAAAGTCAAAGGCCTAAAGTGCACTGTAGTGTCTAAATCAGGAAGCCTGAAGAGTCTGCTGGGATTCAAGAGGCAATGTCCAAGGTGAAGACAAGCTCTACTAAAGAAACAGAAGTGATCCTTCCCTTTTTGTTCCACTTTTTAGTCCATTCAGGCCATCAGCCTATTGGTTGGTGTCACTCACACCTAGTGTGGGTCTTCCACCTTTAGTAAATGCGCTTAGCCACACATAGAACTGAGCTAAATTAATTAGTTGGGTGTTTCTTACTCAGTTCACTATCACACCAGTGGTGCTTGAGCGTCATTTCAAGAAACTGAGTCGGAAATAGGATTAGTGTGGGGTCCAAGCGATGTAGCTCTGATTTGTGGTCAGTTCTATGCATAAGTTCATATCTGTAGCCACCCTCGTGGAAGACTCTGACAAAGCAAGACCAAGTATCACTAACACAAACGGTGCTGGGGAGCAGGCTTCAGGACAAATGTTCCCAATTACCCTGAAATCAGACAGGAAAGTTTCTAGTCATAGACATTTTCCATATTAGACACCAACCCAGAAAGTTTCGCTGACATTTCCAGTACTTACCCTTCACCATCACACATGACCAAGACTGGGTTATAAAGCTGAAACACTTCAAGATTGTTAGTAAAACTGAACAACTTAGCCCACCCTTGAAAGGACTGTCTGAGTTGTTTCCAGGGCCTCTGTGGAGAGTGATAAATCAAAACTGTTGTTGAGTGCAGAATCGGTCAAAGATTGTGTAGCTAAATGGACAGGAAAAGTGTTACATGGGGTATCAGACAGTTAATAAAAACTTCACAGTTTTTATGGGTTTTGTTGTGTGTGTGTCATCTTTTAAAAATTTGTGATTTGTTGCAATTTCTTTCCAAGTCAAATAAATATTCACTTAGCTTGGTCTTTATAATTCTGTTTTCTTTCTTTTTTTTTTTTTTTAAAGCAAATGCTCAACACTGAACCCTAACTCACATCCCGCCCTGTTGGTCAGAATCACTGATTACTCATGCCAGCATATTCAGTTATCCACTTTCCCTGTGGGGTGCCAGTACTCAATTTCACCAGCATCTGTGACTGGCCAGTTTGAGACTGGATGTCTCCCATGAGCACCATTGCTTGGACAGGGTCTGCTCTGAGGGTCACTCTGTTTAACAGGCTCTGATGTACCAGCTACCCTTTTCTGAACTCCTTCCCAAGAACTGGGGAGCCACTTTCCTCCTTAGCCAGGTTTGAGCACCTTGCTAAAGTCAGGCAGAGTTGTCAAGGATCACCATGGTAGTTTGCAAAGGGTACAGTGGGTGGACCCTTCATCCTGAGACCCCAGATGTGGCTCCTCCTTCAAGTAGGGTTTCTTGGGGATGGAGACAAAATTAACCATCTCCTCTTTGGGAATCGTGACGTCAACTGTTTAGGCATTAGATGTGTTGGGCTGACTTTCTGAAATTAATCTCTCCCATAACAGTTTTAAATTTCTGTTGATAAAATGGGACAAGATCAGCCTTAACTTTCTGAGTTTTGGGGCATTGCTGATAGAATCCTCATAATGCCACAGCCACAAGGTTAGCAACATTTGCGGCTGCCATTAATAATATTTTAATTAGAAAGAAGTGGTGATATGATTGCTAGTAAAGCCTAGTATGGCGTCAGCACCATCTGAATCTTAAATACAAATACTATATGACAGCATGAATGGCACAGCCCCTCAGGAAGCCTCAGCTGCTCCCTGATCTGAAGCACCCCAAGTGCATTTCATCCAGGCACGAATCCCGCTCCGTTCCCCTGTGAATCCCTCAGCTCCTGCACTGAAGGACATCACGAGAAACTTTTCTAGAAATGCCACTTGCATCCAGGTATATTATGTCTACAAGAGGCTTCGGCTCTGCAAGTCCAATTTCCCTGTCAAAACAAGGAAACGAAACTAATCTTGTGTGACTGAACCTTACTGAACTCCTGCCGGCTTCAAATGATCACTGTTCCCCTCCAGGGGTTTATCCACCATCCACTTGAAACTCGTTTCTGGATTCAAGCCACGGATCCAGCTCCTGGCCCTGGGGTGAGAGGAGACTCCTGCCGGCTCTTCCTCTTTTCAGAGAAAGTATCACTTCAGGGTTTTCACATCAACCACAAACTTTACAGAAATAGCTACCACCAAGATGTAGTTGCTCCAAACTGGGCCAACCTCCCCTCGTGATGACTGCTACGAGTTTACCCCGACAATTAGGTGCTCAAAATGGTATGCCATGTCCACCCACAGTGCCGGAAGAGAAGAGAAATGAGTTTTCCAGAATAGTGATTTTAAAAAACTGCTTCCACGCTTGTCTGTCTACAAGATGTGAGGTTTATGTCTAAACTCAGCTGTGCTTGGTGCTCGGAGAAGGTGGATCTGGACCTAAACAAGCACACGCCACCCTCAGGGTCTTAGTTTCATCAGCTCTGCCGACCAGGGCCCAGGGAGTTGGTACCGCTGCACTACTCTGGCTGCCACCTCATTCAGCGCACTGAGCTGGTCCTGGGGAGGAGGCCACAGAGACAGAAATGACCCCACCCAGGACAGAGATGGCTGACTCAGGGAGCGGAATCTGACATGGGCCGTCTGCACTCCTCTGAGTCAGTCTCAGCTCACTGGTGCATTTGGGTTGTGCGGGTACCTGGAGAGGCTGGAACCTTAAGGGGTGACCACGGGACTATATTTTGTCTTTCTTGTCCCCTCAGGTGCTGTGGGATCCTGGTTGTATACAAGAGCTCCAAAGATAATAAACAGTTCTGCTAGTTCATAAATGACTCTGAGCTCACTATGTAGTCCAGGCAAGCCTTGAACTCACAGCAATCCTCCTGCCTCTGCCTTCTGAGTGCGGGGATGACAGGCATGAGCCACCACACCCAGCACTGTGGTATGTGGTACTGATGCTGGGATTATAGATGTGAGCTACCATACTTAACACTGATATGTGGTGCTGGAAATCAAACTTGGGACCTTGCACTTGCAAGGCTGACTTGGAACAACTGAGCTAAATCCCTGGCTCCTTAATTGTCTATTGTTGTGTAGCAGATTGGCTCAAATCTTTGTAATTTAAAACACTGGACATGTCTGTCCTATTACTCTTCTGTGAGTCAGGAATTTAGAAGTGAATTGGTGTGATGTTTGTGGCTCAGAGTCTGTTCTGAAGTTAGATGTCAGCAGGTGCTGCAGTCATCAACCAGGCGGATTGGGGCTGAAAAACATCTCCGAGATGGTGCATCCATGGGGCTGTTGGCCAAAGGTCTCAGTTCCCTGCCACACGGGACACTCCAAGGGCTGTTTGAGCGTCTTTTCAACATGGCAGGCAGCTGGGTCCCCATTGTTGGGGATGGGGGGGAGAGAGGGAGGAAAGGGAGAGAGGGAGGGGCCAGAGAATATTTATCGCCCAATCTTAAAAATGTAGACCCAGTGGGCCGGAGGGTTAGCTCAGTGGTTCCGGCGCCTGCCTCACAAGCGCAAGGTCCTGAGTTCGATCCTCGGTAACCACATATAATGCTGGGCGTGGAGACACGCCCACCAACAATCAACACTGCATACCACGATACCGGACGTGGTGGCTCACGCCTGTAATCCCAGCACTCGGGAAGCAGAGACGGGAGAATTGCTGAGTTCGCAGTGGTTTGCCTGGGCACCATAGTGAGCTCAGGGCCAGCCTGAACTACAAAGCGAGACCCTGTCTCAAAAGCAAAAACAAAAAAAAATGTAGACCCAGGCCAGGGATTTAGCTCCGTGGTTCCAGTGCCTGCCTAGCAAGCACAAGGTCCCTGGTTCGATCCCCAATAACCACATACAATAGTACTGGGGATGTTAATGCATGCCCACCAGCAATCAGTGCCACATACCACAGTGCCAGGCATGGTGGCTCACACCTGTCATCCCAGCACTCAGGAGGCAGAGGCAGGAGGATTGCTGAGTTCAAGGCTTGCCTGGGCTACATAGTGAGCTCAGAGCCAGCCTGAACTACAAAGCGAGACCCTGTCTCAAAAAAAGAAAAACAAATAATATATCCTTGGAAGAGCTGAACTGAGACATCTGTGAAAAGAAGATGCCCATCTTAACAAATACAGAAAGAAGAAACAGCAAGTTCCAGACGTAAGAGTAACCTTGGCAGTTCCAAGGAGAGCAGGCAGAGTAAACAGGGAGACACGGGAGGCATGGGCACAGATACTGGGGTAGCAATACGAGGTGCATAGGAGCCATTCCCTCCTGTTTCAGTGGACAAGTACAAAAGGCACGGTGGAGACCGAGAGAGGACGGCAGCCAGGAACCTGCTGAAGGGCACAGGCAAGGTCAAGGCTGGGCAGTGGCAGAGTAATGAAGGACAGAGAAACAGTCCACAGAGTGTCTGGGAAGATTTTTTTTAATGTCAAATCCTCAGCATTTATATAGCATGCTATTTCTTCAGAGCAAATAGTGCTAGTAATTTTTGCTGAGTTTGTTTTGACACGATTTGATTACTACAAGTTTTTGTAACATTCCCTCCCTTTCCTGCACTTAGTCCCTCCTGACTGTTTGGGACCATGTCTTACAGAGTGTCAGTGTGTGTGTGGGGTGGACATTATCAAGGCAATCTAGGCCTCTCTGGCCAGACCTCTGGGCTAGGGCAGGCCTCGGAGTGGAGGGCTGAAAGCTTTGTAAGTGATACCAGCCGCTGAATACTCACAGACGCCTACTGTGTGACTCAAGGCATGGGTCATTGCAAAACTTTCCAATATTTTTTAAATTATATCACGTTAAAAACCTATTACATCAGCTGCAATGGCCATGTGCACATGGTATTTTGGTGTTTTTTTTTTTTTTAATATTTCTACTCTGGCAATAATTTCAACTTCTGACCAGTGGCTTTGGAAAGCCACGTGAATTCATTCCTTATAAAACAAAGCTTATTTGTATACAGAATCCTAAAGCCACATGGATTCCAGGAAACAACTGCTCTGGAGCCCCTAGAATGACAAAATAAATAAGGTAGCAGCCATGGGAAATGAGAGAAAAGTTATTGTCCCGTAAACAGCTCCTTCTATTGAATATTTCTGCAGCAGCCCGTCCACTTCATGTTTGCTTTAACTCAAGAAGTAATAAAGGCTACATTCCTTAGTGAACTCCAGAATGGCTCAGCTTTCTTCCAAAGCAGTTTCTTGAAAGACACATGTAAACTGATCAAATGGAAAGAGCAAAAGTAGAAAATCTGATTAAGCCACCAAAGCACTGCATCATTTCTTCTCTGTAAAGCAATTATATTGTGTAGCAGCACTCAGTTTAGTTCCCTGTTTTGCCATCAAAATCGGTACTGCCCCTCTGCAGAGGCTGAGTCCTGGGCGAATTGTCTCCAACAGCATCAGTCCAGACGCTGAAGGTAAAACACCTCGGCCAACCAGACTGCTGATTCACTGTTGCTGTGGATAACTGAGTTTTCCAGTTAAACTAGGAACTCACTCTCTGACCCCCTACAGCACCACTGCCTCGTCCTCCTCATCTCCAAACACAGCCGTGGTCATCTCAGCCCCACAGTAGCTGGAAACTCTTTTCGAGTCTTAGAAGGGAAAGCGCACTGAGCAGGTTCGAAGCTGCAGGACAGGGACAACCTCCCCCCCGGACCCAGATGGGTTTTGTGTTTTGGTTGAGACTCCCTTGCTCATTCTTGGGTCATCTGTGAGTAGAGAAGGATATCTTATCCGGTCTGCTTTTAGATAAGGAGGCCTCAGCTCCCGGGATAAAGGATTTGAGCCTAGGAGTTTTTGATAGTTTAAAGATGTAAAATCCAAGCTGTGTGCCAGGACCGTAGACAGGGAGCAGCAGGAATGATGGCAGGGCTGGTGATGGAGCTGGTGTAGTGGTGATGGTGGTGTTGATGGTGTTGGTGATGCTCGTGGTGATGGTGATGATGGTGATGGTGGTGATATTGGTGATGGTGGCTGTGATGATGATGATGATGATGGTGATTATGGAATGGTGGTGATGATGATGATAGTAGCAATGGCCATGGTAGTAGTGCAAAGGAAGGGATAGGAGAGGGAAAACCAGAGACAGATGGACAAGTGAACTACCCTTGAGAGAAGAGGTCATAAGAGCTATAAGTTAGGTCAGAGCAGTAGAAATGGTAATGAGAAAGGCAGCTGGCTGCAAGGAATTTTCTAGAAATGACACAGACTTACTAGAAGTGGCAGCTTTTAGGCTGGTGGATAAAAACACTAGGAAACAGTCCAACTCCAGGGAAGTGCCAGAGTCAGATAATGAATACGGATGGAAATAGAAATCATTAGAAGAATGTGTGGTAAGGAAAGGGGATGGCATTTGTCCAGGCCATGCTGTGCCTCTCTCTGGTCCAGTGGTTCTCGGTAATCTAAGCACATCAAGTCAGGGTGCACACTGAGAAAGAGGCAAGAGATGGGGATTCCAGTGGTATCAGTGGCATGGTCATTCTTGGGATAGCAGCTTGGGAGCCACCGGACAGCATGGTGGGCCTTAGAAAGTATATTGTGTGAATGTGTGTGGGAAACCCCAGCATCTACTACAGACCCAGGCAAAGATTGATTGCTCCGTCAGCTATGGTATGTCTGTCTCCCATTTGTAACTTACCTGGTTCCTTGTGAAATTACTTTCAGTGGAGCACGTAGCAACCACTTCTTGGAAACCCACCCAAGTATAGGCTGCTCTGAACATGAGTCCTTCTGTGACTACAGGAACAGCTACCATGCCCAGGAATGAAGTGTCTCTATGTTTGCTCATGATTGGCTCCTTCCAATGTGGAACTTGTCCCATCAAGGTCTTAACAAGCACTGGCCTTCTTCACCAACAGAACAGTGTCCTGGTGCTGTGAATCCCTCACGCTGGGCACTTGGTGGCCTTGTGGAGTGACCACTGTGAATCCAACCACTCTCTGATGGTGCCTGTGCTGGAAAGTAACCTCAGGAGAGGCTTGAGGGCCCAGCCCAGGTGCCTAGCACTGCAGCTGCAAAATGTGTGCTGATTCATCCATTCCCATGGCGTGTGCTCCTCAGTTGTAGACATGCAAGGGGTGGTTTATTGGTATCTGTGATATTTAGGGTGGAGAGCCAACCTGACTGGCTTTGGGATCTACCCAGTGAATCTGAGAATTGATGCACCATGCTTCTGGGCATGTATGGGTGGGTAATGCAGGTGTGACCTTAGTACTGTATCTGTCCCTGGCCCCTCCTCTCTGGTGCTGTTCCCCTGCTCTGCTTCCTGACCACCCTGACCTGAGCACTTTGCTCTTCCACACTCTTTGCCCCTCCATGCCCTTTGCATCATATTGTTGCCTTGGAGCCAGCTGACCATGGAAGACTCCCCTGTGAATGTAGCTAAAAGAGCAGAGACCCTTCAAAACACCTCACCCTAGTGCCCTGCCAAGAGGAGCATTTCTTCCTCATTTTCTTTGAGTACTACCTAAATTGGCTGGAAGGTACATCTGTGACTTGAAAAAGTAAAAGAGAAAGACGCACATAGCCTTGAGGTGTCAACACCATGTGCTGGTCCAGATGCTGGGTGTGGACAGCTCTGGGGCATATTCACGTATCTGAACTATCAGAGGACAGAGTGGGGTGAGTTTGAATATCAGAGTGCATGAAAACAGATGTTAAAACCAATGAGATAATATTTATGCAGGCAATGCTGCACATGAAGGAAAGAAAGAGCTTTGGGGTTATTGGGAAGGTAGGATCTGATTATGTATTTCTGAGGTTCACCTGTTCAGTACGCAGCTTCTCCCCAAGGTCAGCAATAGAAGAAAACCCTGGAAAACTCAGTCCCTTGCAGGAGTCTCTGGGGAAATATGCCAGACAGACCTGGTGCCTGACAGACAGTTTTCTGGTTTTCTATGATTAGTTCCCTCTTAGGGGCCCTGAAGATGTATCCCAATCATGACACTCGGCTCTGGGCAGGTGCGCAGCAGAGTGGGTCCACTGTGGTGGGTGTGGAGCTTCAGTGGAAGCCTGGATTTCCAGAGCACTTACCTTCTGAGCTGGGCTCTGGCATCAGAGAATAATGTCCTTAGTGGGAAGGACAGCTTCTCTCCACAGACTTCTTTGAATGAATAATTCTCATCTGTAAGAAATGGATCCCAGCACAGATATTTCTGGGCCCTGAGAGTTCCCATAGCAGCTAAGCTCATCTGACAGGGAAGCAAATGGAGGCTCCAGCTATTAGCCCTCCTTCCCAGCGTCATGTCCATAAGACTTGGGACACTATGAAATCCCTATGAAGGATCCTGACCATCAACGTTTGTCCTCAGCCAGAGGTGAAACGGGTATCAGTGGAAGCACCCAGTGGCTATGGTTTGAGTGTCTCCACCAAAGCTCACTTATGAAGACTGCAGGTAGGAACTTCAAGAGTTAATTAGGCCATGGCAGCTCTGCCCCTAAGAATGGGTCAAACTATTCATAGACACATGGGCCAATGGGTTCTGTCTCTCATGGATCTATTATACAGGCTTGACCATGCCGTGACCCAGCCAGAGGTCCTCATCAGATCCTGGACAGATGCAGCCACCATGCTTACTTCCAGAACATGGAGCCCAGTAAACTATTCCTTATAAATTTCCTAACCTTGGGAATTTGGTTATAGCCACAGAAAACAGACTAAGACACCAGCGAAAGGCTTATGAAAACTGTCTCATTGTATGTGGGTGCTCTGTGACGCACCTTAGTTGGCTGGCTTTCCCCTGCGGGGGGGGGGGGTGGTGGTGACAGTACACAGACCCTTGTTCAAAGCAGACTTCGTTGGTTCTGTTAAGGAGGGAGCCTAGAACGTGACTAAGAGTCACACTGTGCAGAGTAAATGGAGCTCTGCAGAATCCTGTGAAATGTGCAGACCATGAGTTATTGGCTGTGAAGCTGAAAATGAACATCCAGAACATGCCACAGGGTGCTCAGGTGTTTAGAACTTTTTCTTAACATCTCAGGGTTCTTCTCACATTTGCTAAGTTTCTTCTACATAGTTATTTTCTCCATCACTAGGAGAAATCTCTACTTTTATGACTTTATATTTTTGCTTCACTTGAGAATTTAGTTATTTGAGGAGTCAGTCTAACTTTCTCTAACATGGTTGTCAGGAGTCCACTGGATGCCAGAAACTCAGAACTTCAGAAAAATCTGACTCTGCCTGAGAATCTGTAAGTTGCTACAGCTGTTCTCTCTGAAAATACTGTCACTCTCATTTTCATAAAAGGAAACTATAGTACATTTTTTAAAAACCTAGAATGCTCATAAAACAGCTACTATGTTAACAGCATTTTATTGGTTTATGAGAAATACAAGAAAACAATTATTTCCACATCTTAAAATTTCAAATAAATTATAGGACATCAATATGGTAGATGTCATTAAACTATAAATATTAAAACTGTTTTCGGAGAATGTTTCTCATAAGGAAAATATCCACCGTGAACATCAAATGAAAGCAAGCAGGACATCCAGCAGCCTGGACATGCTACAGTGTCTTAGGAAATAATTGGGTCATTTTAAATGTGCAGTTTATTCAACACTTGATACAGGTGAGGTTAACAGATGGCATTTGGAATCACTAATTTTATTTAACGGCTTAAAAATCTCTCCAACACAGATGCTACAGCTGGTATAGCTGAGAATACTGAGGCTCAGGAGACCAGTAACCTGCACCCCAGTGCTCTTGTGGAACAGAAATGGCACAGGAGCACGGTACTTGTGAGCCTCCTAGACCAGCTGCCAAGTGGGGTTCGTGGTCCCCTTGGCCCCCAAACCTTCCCAGTCACAGCCTGGGTTCTTGTAGGACCCCGGGTGACTCTGCTCACATTCAGCTTGGCACCACATTGCTCTAACCACTCTGAAGAGCACAGCCTTGGGGAGTGTGTCACACGTTAAGAGCGACCAGCGGCGGCTGTTGCTCTGCTCTTGCTTTTCTTACATACGCTCTTCGCTGTTTTCCCAGGGGCTTTCCTTAAGCACACATTTCATCCCTGCCAAGAAAAGCATGGAGGTGAGTGTCCCCCTACGCCTGCCGATGCACTAGGACATACAGAATGTAAGCATCGGCCAGCGCTCCTTCCATCCTGCTGCTCCTGCCCCGAAGGCAGAGGCAGGGACCTCAACCGTGGAGTGTGAGGCAAACTCCCATCCAACAGGACGCATTAGCCACAGCTGTGCGGGCAGCCCGGTGGTCAGGGAGCCAGGGCCAGGCAGCGGCTGTGGAGTCTGGAACTGTGCCTGGGATGAGGGGCCAGTGTGGTCACCAGCTGGAGCGGGACTGGGCTGCTGAGAGGGTGAGGGTGGGTGACTCCGAGCCCCCGAGAAGGACGCGGATTCCTGGGGGATGACAGCACTGCCACAGCCTGTCATGGGAAGCCTGAGCCTCTGCAGCTGGTGGCGTGGCACCCACATGTGTTGTGCCACTCTGTGTGGCATCACGCTGCCCTTGCACATTGAGAGCTGGCGAATGATGACAAGACTGAGCCAATCAGCAAGACTGAATCTGTGACAACTGTCTGCAGATGCTCTGCAGCCCTTTGAAGTGCATCAGAGCAGCTACGAATGCTGCAGCTGCCACATCCCTCCTGAGGGGGCCACGCCTGGGGCACGCACTGGCCTCTCAGGACTCTCCGCCAACAGCGGCCTCCTTCCGACCAGAGCTGGGTGGACTCCCGGACACAGCAGCAGGTTTTCTCTGGACCCGAGGAGGCGCTCTGCCTGACTGGCCACCTCCTGACCAGGCCCCCACCCAGCCACATCCGGCACTCTGGCCCGGGCACACACAATACTGAGGGAGGGGACCTGGGCCGTGTTGATTCTCCAGGGAGGAGCCTGACTCAGGCCCCACCAGGGAACTGCCTGGGAGTCTTCGGACTGAATCCGAGAGTCCCTCCACTCCCGGGCATCTGAGCCTTAAAGATTAAGAGTCCAGGAAGGTCTGTGGGCTCTTTTTCCTCCCTGTGCAGAGTGCTAGCATCAGCCCTGCGGTGCTGGGCTTCATGGCTCCCCGGGCTGCTCTCCACTCTTCCTTGGAGATGCCCATGAGGGCAGCCTTCTGGCTGGAGCAGAGCAGGAACAGGGCCCGAGCCAACCCTGGAGAGCAGGCCAGCCCCTGCCTGTGGAGAAGGCAGCACTGTCACCAAATGTGCTCAAAGAACTGGCAAGGACACAAAAGCCAGGCGTAGTGGTGCCTACCTATGACTCCAGCACTCGGAAGGCTGAGAATCGCTGAGTTCAAGGCCAGCATGAGCTACATAGTGACCCTGTCTCAAAAACTCTAAATAAGTAAATAAAACACAAAACCCACTATAGTGCATCTGCACCTCACAGCAAGACAGATGCAAATCCTGAGAGCCTGGTGAGCGGGATCAGCTTCTTTCAGTGCGGGGGAAATATTTGGGTGGATTCCTTGCTCCTGGCATCCTGGATTTGGGGACAGGGACTGAGTCCTAAAGGGGAGGAGGGGGAGGCTCACAGGGAAGACAGGGGCTTGGCCATGTAAAGGTAGGCAGAAACGGCAGCTGTAGCCACAGGCAGAGGAACAGTAGACTGAGACGGGACACCCTCCCCAGCGGCCCAGGAGGGCGCACAACTGGCCCAGGGTCCAGCCCACAAAATCACCCTGGTGAGCAAGCTTCTAATGCTCTAAGCTCAAGTCTGATGCTGTTACAATGTCCCCAGAAGCCAGCCCAGGACCAGAGGTGCCCGGGGACCTCAGACCTGAACCCCCACCCTGAGGATGGCATGTGGACAGCGAGTAGCACAGAGTCGGGAGGTGAGACAGAGCAGCAGCCTCAAGCCAGTGTTGGGAGAGGCACTGCCAGGCCATCCTGACAAAGCCCAGGCAAAAACCCTGTGCAAGGAAGCTCTGGAAGAGCTGCATTTGGAGGTGATCACAGGGTGGGGTCCCACAGAACCCCAGCCAGTGGTTGAGGGCCAGATGTGTGCACCCAACTCTTGGTAAAATGAAGAATCCACCTGATGCTGTCTCAACCTCTGCCCCACATGGTTGCCTAACATTTTAACCTGGGAAGTTCCGCCCTGGGTAAGGAGGCCACAGGGAGGGCACCTTGACAGTGCCATGCAGAAGGGACCAGAGTGGCATACCCAGATATGGGCTGGGGCCCAAGTGATGTGTGAGTCAGGAGGGTCTCCTTCAATCAACAAGCCCACTGTCCTGTCCTGCAGGACAGTGTCCCGTTCACCCCACCCACACTGTCCAGCGCTCAGGACCCTGGAACAGCCCCTCCCCCAGACACCCTGCATCCACACCTAGGATACCAGGAAAGCGGCCTCTCTCCCCCATCTGCAGCCCTGCTGACATCTGCTCCTCTAGCATGGAGTGATTAAAAACAAAGCTGCAGCTGATCAGGCATGGTGGCAGGTGCTTGTCATCACAGCACTCTGGGAGGCTGAGGCAGGAGGTTCCCACCAGAAAGAGCACAAGCAGGACGGCTGCCTCCCGCCCTGCAGCATTGCAGCCTGACACTGGCTCCAAGGCAGGCGGCAAGGTCACCTCCATGTGTGGGAAAGGCTGTCCTACCCCACCACAGAGCCTACTCCCATCACAGTCCTCCTTATTGCTACAATGTGGAGAAAGCTGATGCCAGCCTGAGAGGCTGTTTCCTAAAATGGCAAAAACTGAAGGGAAGTTTCTGTGCAGACAGGTAGCTGTGGAATCTCTGCATCCTCACTGGCATACCTGCCTCCCAGGGAGGCTGAGGGTCTGGATCTTTGGTTCTAGACACTGAGCTCTGGCATCAGCCTGGAGGTCAGAACGAGGGGGAGAGACATCCCAAGTCCGTACCTGGGGCTTCAGCAACAGGGCCTCACAATTGGCACATGAGCCTCTGAAGCCTGAGGGCACATCAGCCACCAGGCTGCTGGGAGGTGGGGTCCAAAGCACAGAATGGCAGGAAGGCTAGGGACATCTGATGCCATCCCTCAGAGAAGGCACAGGCTCCCCAGACAGGCTCTTTCCTGGCTGACCTGTGACCTCAGGTTTTCTAGTTTCCATGTGAGCACTGTGTAGCCTTCTGCACCATAGGGGACTGGCTACAGGCACGGTCCCCGGGGTCAATAGCTGGGGCGGTCATGGATACGAGGTCACAGGCCAGCGGCCCACTGATTGCATGTATCCTGGTCATTTAGTCATACAATACAGGTTTCATCAGTTTGCTCACTGCACTGAGCTGGAAGCAGCATCTACCATGACCACAGGAATTCCAAGATGGCAAAGGAGTCCCAGCCCAGGAGGGAAGGTGGCCCAGGGCACGGGACTATTAAAAACATTTCAAGACTTAGGAACCAGGCTCCCCTTTACTGTCCTGAGAGACCTGGTATCTCAGTGCCATCCCTCTGCTCTCTCCGTGATGTGGCTGGGGATGCAGGTCCCTGCTGCATGTCACTCGGCCTCAGAAGGTCTTGTGATCCACACAGTGGCCAGCTGAATGCCGAACATATCAGCTAAAAGCTGATGGCTCATCTGAATTCAACTGTGTTCAGGAGAGGACCCCATTAACAGTAAAAAGGCAACATGACAGGAAGAAGCGTTGGGATGTATCCCACAAGGCATCAGCCACCAGAACACATAGAATGCCTAAAATCCAACAAGAAAAGAAAATAGTTTATACAAAGACAAAGGACCTCACTACACTTTTCTTTAAGGAAGAGATACAAAAGACTATTAAGTTGTGTCATATACTGGTACAAATTTTTAATGTGGCGTGTAATTGAGATGTATATATATAAAATGTACCAATAAAATGTACCAACAAAAACAACAACAAGAAGACTGATAAGTGCACGAAATGATGTCCAGCATCACTAACCATAAAAAATGCAAATTGAAACTACAGTGAGCCACCTTTCTCTGCCCATTACTGTAGCAATTTTTTTCTTTAAAAACCCAGAAAATAAGTATTTGGGTATTTGCAGTTGGAAAACTTGTGCACCACTAGGAATGCAAAATATTGTAGCTACTGCAGCAGATACTATGCCAAATTTCTTTTAAAGTTAAGATTGCTACATAATTCAGCTGCCCCACCTTAGGCAGGAATGCCAAAAGAAGAGGAAACAGAGACTCAAACATTTAACCACCCATGTTCGCAGCAGCATTACTCACCGCAGTTCAAACATAAACTCTGTTTCTGTGAAAGTGACACCAACGTGGAAAACAGGTCTAGCCGGTTTTAGTGGACACAGCCCCTGAAAAGGAGCCCTGGTGCCTCTTGTCCTTGTTGCACAACAGAGTTAATTTTTAGGGAATGTCTTTTTTAGACTCATGTAGGACTTGTTCTCCAGGTAGGTCTTATTTTCGGGGAAACACACATGCCCACCCATCACCTGTGTAAATGCATCTTTCCACACGGTGGGGTAGTTAGCGTTCAGCCTACAAAGAAGGAGATTTTGACCCATGCCTCACATGATGAATCTTGACAGCATTATGCTAGATAAACCAGTCACAAAAGGACAAATATTGTGCAACTCTTATTAAATGGGCACCCAGAGCAATCAAGTTCATTGAGACAGGAAGTAGAATGGACAGGCCAAAGGAGGGGAGGTAGAGTCAGCGTTTCAGTCTGGGAAGATGAGAACGTCCTGGGTGTGATTCGTGGTGGCCACGACTGGAAACAAAAACGCATGTATGTGCTCTGTGCCTCAAAGCGGTACACTTAACAAGGTTTAAAACAGTCCCTCTTATGTTATGCATATTTTACCATAATTTTAAAACTGTGAATAGGTTGAGTTCAAATCAAGGAACCAACATAAAAACAGCTTTACTTTCGAACCAATTATCAAAGGAGTAACGGGTCCCTCCAAGGGCAATAGCTGTGTTTACACTTTTTGTTCCTTCGTCCTTTGCATAAGCTACCTCTCAGTTTCCGCAGGAAGCAGACCCGGCCTGGGGGACCCGGGACCAGGCTGGAGTCTGGCAGGGCCCTTGTCAGGAGCCTGGCCAGACGCCTTGGTGGCGGGTGTGGACTGACCTCCTTCCACAGCCCCACGGGCCCCTAGGCCTGGATTTTCCGAAACAGGGACAGAGAACTCAGGAGGCTGGAGTGGGAATATCCACCCAAGGAGCACAAGTATAGAATTTCTCCTGCTTTTGTCAGCCCGACACTGCTATGGATTGGTCCGACTCTCTTCACAGACACACAATGCACAGAGAAATCCACTGATTTTCCGCTTCAAAACCCAGCTTATGCTGTACTGGGGTGGTCCCTGCTCAGCCCTCCCTCTGATCCTGTTTATCGAGTTTGCCTTTAAATGACTTTCAAAGGCTATTTATGGGAATAGGTTTAAGGCTTCAGGGACTGTTCTTTCAAGATCCAGACACACTTAAAACCCCTGTCACTGGGGCTAATGGATGGGTCATGTGGCTGGGCCAGGGGCGGAGTGGTCTGTTCAGTGAATATGATGGAGATTAAACTCACTGTAAACAAGAAGGATTAAGAGTCCAAAGCTGGGCTGCAGGGGTATCAAGTGACACAGCATGTCAGATAAAGGCTCCCGAGAAGTCGGAGAAGTGGCTGAGCGAGTGGAGGCCACGCTCATCAGATCGGGAGTCTTGTACTTGGCAGAACAGTAAAGATGTGACCGAGGTGCAGGCAGCAGCACCGTGTGCCCAGCGCATTGCAAACTCCAGGGCCGGCCTGCCCCCACCTCTGGTGCCTCAAGCTCAAAACTCCACCAGCTGCTGGTCTCTTCTTGGCATGAAGCCTCCCAGGGGCCACTTGCAGGGTCATTGCCAGTGACACATGGCAGAGAGGCTGAAACTACACAGGAAGCTCCTTCAAGGCTCCTTTAAAACAATTAAAACAATTGAACAATCTAAAGAAAACAAACAAAACAATCTAAAGAAAGTCACAGAGAATGTGGAAGTTCTAGGTATACAGAATTTTTTATTAAAGAGAGTGAATAGGAGGCAGATGTCATCCCGTGACCGGGAGGACACCTCTGTGACATCCTGGTATGCGATCTTGTGGAACATGATCCCCACGAGGCACCCAAGGACAGGAGATGCAGCCACTCTCTGTGTCTGGGAGCTGTCATGGCAAAGGGTGGCACCACCATGCAGGAGTAGCTGTGCTTACAGTTAGCTCAGGGTGACCATGGGGTGCAGAGACCTTAGCACTATGAACCTGGAGGGGAACAAGCTTTTTCTTGTGAATTTCTGAGCCTCATTACAGGAGAGCAGAACAGGCAATTAGTCCAGGAGGCGATCACTGAAGAGCTTGTCCTGGGTACGCAGGGAGACCCTCCTAAGGGCAGCGCAGTGGGGAGATGGCGTGGGGAAGGGGACTGAGCTGAGCCCTGACTGCGCCCCTCACAGCCTCATGTGGGATGCGTGCACATGGCGTACACGTGCTCCAGCCTCCATCACTCACCACCACAGTCTCAACTGCCAGCTTGAGCCCGTGGAGGCCACGCTTCTGATTTGGTAGGCCGATGGTCACACACTACCTTTTGCATGTGCGCCCTGCGTGTGCGGCTTCATCTCCGAGAGGGAAAGTGGAAGGCTTCAGAGGTTACGGAGCAACGCGCCCACCCACACCAAAGTGTATGCTTGTCATCACGCTCCTGTGAAGAGGCACGCTGCACATGGGAGCCAGATGTGGCTGGGGGCTCCACCCTTGTTATTTACTGTGCATGACAGTGCGGAGGATGCCGTCTGGGGCTTAAGAAGAAACGTGAGCCATCATGAGGCCAAGTGCGTGCCCTGAAGAGAGCTGTCCGTGCACTCGTTTGCCTGGTAACACAACGAGCGCGCTGCCTCCAGGTTGCTGATGTTGCAGACTGCGGGGCCACGGCTCACTCGGCAGCTGATGAGACCTCACCATCTCCAGCAGGAGCGATAGAGCAAGACAGAAAGAACCTCACAAAATGACCGCAAATCAGACATGTGTCCACGGTGAGACTAAGTTTCACAGGTATTTGGGAGCAAATTTTAAGTGATGGAGTTTTGGATATTTTGATATAAAATAATCAGCTGATCTGGCACAGATATCTACACTTGATCTTAGCCAAAAGGCCAAGAAGCAATCGCAGATATCTAATAAATGATACCATGTGCTGTTTTTAAGTTTCTTTTACTATTTTGAAAAAATGTGATCATTTTATGTCACCAATTCCTATAAAAGTTGTCTTTTCTCTTAAAAATGTGGCTAGGTACTTGAGAACAGAGTCCTTTTGCCACTGTGAAGGTCATGTATGGCCACACCCAGCTAGGGTGAAGAGTTATGCTCAGTTTTTTAAAATCCAGATAAGTACCTTATTTTCACCATTTTTCTCAAAAGTGGCAAGAATTCTACTGACCCAAAATACGTGTGTAGCAAGGCACAAAGTGCTCCGCAGCAAAGAAAGGAAGTCTGAAGAGGGCTGTCTTCAGCCCTGCCCAAATCGAAGTGGCAGTCACATGGCTTCAAGCTCAGCAGCCTCCCCTGTGCTGAGTTCAGAGCCAGCCTGAAAGTGAGCAGAGCCCCGCCCTGGGTGAGCCCAAGGGAAACTCCAGGTTTCAACTTGGGCCATTGTGAGGTGAGTATCTGCCTGCGCAAGCGCACTGGGACATCACCGTGAGCTCAGACACAGGTATATCAGGTGTGCTGGAGACAGCTGGGGTGACCCCGAGACAGCACCACTGATCCCATGACCAAAAGGGAGGGGAAGACCTTCAGGGGGTAGCTGGGCCCACACATCCGAATCCTGCACCCAGCTCTGCGTGATAAACCCCTCTAGGCCTGCAAGGCCAGCAGTTTGGTTTGCACAGCGACGAGGGCTGAGGGTCTCTTGAAGCCATCGCTCACTGTCCTCAGCATCACCGAGGTCATCAGACAGGGGCCAGGCATGTGGTCACCCTCACTGCTGTTTCCCAGGGTCCTCACCTAGCACTTTGGCTATGGGAAGTTACCCCACAACCAGCCTTTCTCCATTCATCACCAGTCCGCAGCACCCCTCAGAGAAGGAACAGTTGAGAGCTTTCACCTCTTCTCTGCTCTGTGACCCCGACTCCTCCATCTAGAGCACCTCTCTGCCCGGAAGCTGTGGTCCATCCCTTCCCAGCACTCCTGGTCGAAGCCATTCCTACAAATCTCTCCCAGCACTCTGCCAATTTGTCCTTGTCTTAGTTGTTTTTCCCTCACTGCTGAGACAAAATACTGGACACCAAGGTTAAAGGACAAAGGTTTATTTAGCTCATGGCTATAGAGGTTTCAGTCTATAATGGGCTGGCTCTGAGGCGGGGTGGCACATGCCAGAGGGGCATCACAGAGGAGGAACAGCTCACTGCACACAGAAGACAGCGAAAGCAACAAAGACCTTAACAGGGTCTTCTGCCCCTTTGATCTTTCCCAGACTACTTAGGGTGGGTGGCACTCACACCCTTAGTCCTAGTGCCCTTGAACACCTCCAGCATCCTGCACTCTAGAACCAGCCACCTCTGATAAAGCCCCACCGATGACCCATGAGGATTCGGGGTGGACATATGGACACAAGCCATAGCGGTCCTCAAACTTACCTGCACACCATTTATCTTTCTACTAACCTCAGGTTTAAAAGTAGTACCAGGAAGTAACATGTGAGCATAGTAAACAGTGGTTCATACGTTACAGAATGAGGTAAAACGCAGAGGAGAAATCTCTCCCTGTTGGCTCCCACCCAATCCCACATGTCGCAGCAGCCCCTGCAGAGCTCCAGCCCGGGGTCCTGCTGTGCTGTGGACACATAGGCCTCCGTGTGCTCCACCCGACATTTGCTTCCAAGCACATCACCCACGCACAGCAAGCACTGCTACTCCGTCTCCTTCCACAAACTGAAAGGCCCCGCACAAGTGCCCTGACCCCGCCCGCACTGAAGAGTATCGCTGTGTTGTGTCCTCCTGTGCTCCCTCACCCTCTGCAGCTGGGAGGGCCCGACAGAGGGATGCTCCCAAACTTGAGAGATAATCTGCAGGGCACACGGAGCACGTTTAGAATCCAGCTAAAAGGTCCCTCCTGCCTGGGGTCAACTTCACCTCCCCAGCAGCTGGAGTGACAATTTTGTCCATAGAAACGACTCTGAGGGGTAACTCGGGTTGAGAACTATGGAAAGAGACCTTTTTATTCAAAATCAGGAGACCAACATCAAGGGGCAAAGCGGGTAAGTAAAGCCAGTATGAAGCACTAATAGAGGTAAGAGAAAGATTAGCTACAAGTAAGAGTAACACACACAGACTTGGAATCAGGGGCTGGATAAAGTGTATCTGTCCACACAGAGAAAATCTGCCGGATGATAAAGCTAATGACTCACAGATACAGCAATGGCTGGATGGACGGCTACTCTATTGCGTGTGCTGTTGAAACCGGTCACACTAAACCAGGAAAAGATAAATTCCACTGTGGGAAAATTAACTTCCTGAAAATCTAACTTCAAGATGTGATCTGAGACTTCTCTAACACGCAAGTGTACGGGACCCGGACAGCGAAAGTGGAACTCCATAAGATAACTGCAGCCAGCGGTGTTCAGGCCAAGGGTGGGGACACTTCTAGAGAGGAGGGCCAGACTGCAACCCAGAACCCACGGATTTATCGCCAAGTGCCAACGCTGCAATGAAACCTGCAAACTGATGCTCAGCTGCTGGGGCAATTTGACTCACAGGCCAATAGAGAGGGCTCTGTGCCCACTGTGGCACATATGCCATAGGGTCACCACCACTGGTCTAGGCTGAAAGGTTGGGAGTGGGTCTGTGAGATTCTACGGGTATCCTTTACTATATTAAGCAAAGTCCTCATCCCAGGGCAGCTCCTCACAGGGAAGTTTCTAGTTCACCTACAACACCTGGTATTTCTTTTTTTTTTTAAATTGAATTCTTTATTGGTACAATTTATATACATCTCAAAATCACATATAACATTGGGAAATTTGTACCAGTATATGCCACAAGTTAATTCTCATTTTTACCCATATCCCTACCCACCCCCCTCCTCCCCCCTTTATACATGCTCTTTTATTTTCTTTCTGTATCATATTTATTCCTTCCCCTCATCATATTCCCACACCAAGTTTCCTATAGAAATATTCCACTCTATAAAAGCTGTCCTACTTTCTAGAACTCATTTGCATCTACAGGTGTTCATGCCAAAGAGAAGATCCAGAAATTGTCTATCTGTGATCT
>PVIC010032959.1:0-20371 GCA_004025085.1 Thryonomys swinderianus
AAAAAATTTTGAAAAAATAAGAATTTATAAGATGAATAATATTTCATAATTCTTCTATTGTTAGGGATATTTTCATACCACAGCTTTGACAACTCAATAGTAATAGAACTAAAAAGTGCTGATTATATATTGTTTTGTATAACATTATCTAAAACATGAGACATTAACCAATAGACATTCTTTTTTTGTAATAGGCTGGCATGCTGTGCCCAAAGTTTCTACTATTTGGAGTGCATTTTAAAGATAAGATATAAAAACTTATGGAAAATTAATTTCTTATGGATTAGGAATAAGTATAAACAAAATGGGTAATGTAATTTATTGACAGGTAAGTATGAGGGGAATGTCTTTGGGTTCCTAATCAAGAATAGAAGAAAAGTATATTTCAAGAACTATTATGCCTCCCCCAAAAAGGATTGTGATACAGGGTTTGGGGGTGGGAGACAGCAACCCCAAGAAACACACAGACTCATTCTTCTGAGAGAGGAGCATGTGAGGAATGGGACCCAGTCTGTAGCCTGGGGCTGCTACAGTGAAGGGCACTGCTCTCTGCTACTGGACAACAGTGTGGATACAAGAGATACAATGTGTGAAAATACAAACGAAAGTCAAGAAACCGTATGGAGCATCTCTAATATAATACATAAAAACAACGGATCTTGAGAGATGGAGAAATGGTGTTAACTCCTTCCTCCGAAGTTGGTTTTCATTGTGAGTCCGGTGAACAAACATAAATTTACACTCCTTGAACTGTTAAGCGGAAGAGGCTATAGACTGATGCTGCAGATTTGTGCTGTGTATCCAGATTTCCGACTTCAGCTGGCCAGAGTGCCAGGCTGCCCCGATTCCTGAAAATTCACTTTAGTCATTAAATGTTATTTCTGGAGCTCTTGCACAGTTTATTTTGTTGTTGTTCTTGTTGCTTTTATTTTTCCTGGTACCTGGGATTGAACTGAGGACCTTCTGTTTGCCGGGCAGGTGCCACCACTGAGCTATATCCCTATCCTGTCTTTGCATAGTTTAAGAATTCTGACTTAATAAAACTGAAAGTTTGGAAGAATTTGGATTTAGATTATTAAAAAAAAAAAAAGAACCGAAGGGGCTGGAGGGTTAGCTCAGTGGTTCTGGCGCCTGCCTCGCAAGCACAAGGTCCTGAGTTCGATCCCTGGTAACCACATACAATGCTGGGCGTGGAGACTCACACCCACCAGCCATCAACACCACATACCACAGTGCCGGGCGTGGTGGCTCATGCCTGTCATCCCAGCACTTGGAAGGCAGAGACAGGAGGATGGCTGAGTTCGAGGCTTGCCTGGGCTACATAGTCAGCTCAGAGCCAGCCTGAACTACAAAGCAAGACCCTGTCTCAAAAAAAAGAAAAAAAACCCTGAAGATTAAAATTATTTCCAACAAATATTTATTATATATTAGGGAATATTTGGATGCTGAACATATTACAGTCCTGTTATAGTGCTGAGCTCTTGAGATCTAACAATGAGTTCACTGCCATTTTCTCCCCCATCCAATCTTTTGTCTTTACTTTCTTTGTTATTCGTTGTTATCACATATTGTTTAGAGTTATGGCTTTTTATGATGATACCTTCATTTCTGTCTAATTAAGTAATCATCAATACTGTTTTTGTTGACAAGTCTACCTGAAATAGTAACATCCATCACTACCTGACACACGTGTAAATATGTATTATTTCCATTCACTGTTTCCTTTACCACCAACTAATAGGCAAGCATCTGTATTTACTTTCCTTTAACTTAGAACCTTTATTTGAAAATTTCAAGAAAAATTTTTACTATACATACTAACATCATTGTATATCAAAGTCATCATATATCATCAAATTCTCATTTAAAATTTTACTTCTGGCTATTATTTACTTTTTTTTCTTAGCTTTTGCTGTAATGAGTATTATGAATGGGCAAAAAAAAAAAAAAAAACACAATCCGACTGGGCACCAAATCTGTTACTAAGGAGAAGAACGCAAAGACAAGCATCTGAGAATAAGGAAAGCTACTCCTACTGAAGTTGAATCTGAGCTTTAAAAAAACAAATCAAGGATTGAACTCAGTATCTTGCACTTGCTAGGCAGGTGCAGTCGGCCCACTGAGCCATACCCCTGGCCTCTGAGCTTGAAGCTGACATTCCAGAAGTATATCTAGAAATGAATGCATAGCAAACATAAGTCAGAGAAATCCATAAGCAGTTGTTTGGTAAGAGTATGTGAGCATTTAACATCTCCAAATATTATAAACATGTAGGTGCTTATTGATGTTTGCATAGTTGGAAATGATGTTAATTTTTTGATAAAATGATAAAATATGAATCACAACATAAAATGGAAATATATGTATGTAACTGGTAAAATGTAAGTTGTTCTGAGGAACCACCTTTGTTCCTCTGCAATGTAAAATAAAGCATTATTAGGGCCAGAGATTAAGCTCAGTGGTTCCGACACTTGCCTTGCAAGCGCAAGGTTCTGAGTTCAATCCCGGGTAACCACATAAAATGCTGGGTGTGGTGACTCACACCCACCAGCAATCAATACCACATACCACAATGCCGGGTGTGGTGGTTTACGCCTGTCATCCCAGCACTTTGAAGGCAGAGACAGGAGGATTGCTGAGTTTGAGGCAGCTTGCCTGGGCACCATAGTGAGCTCAGGGCCAGCCTGAACTACAAAGCGAGACCCTGTCTCAAAAAGTAAAAAAAAAAAAAAAAAAAAAGCATTATTGATAGTTTTTTTCTTAAATTTAATCCAAACAATGATAAACGTTGTCATAGAAATAATTAATCTCACTTGATTTTCCAAACATTTTAACAAATTTCCCTAGCAGATATTATGCTAATGTTTGAGCATTGTATTTAATATAATCTCACTTATTTAATACTTACATATGAACATGAATAGAAAAAAATTATAAAAAGATGCACTAAGAAGTAACCATACAGATATCTGGATCATAACTTATTGTGTGTTCCTTTAATACTTAAAATTACTTTTTCATAATACTCTGAAATGTATAAAAATACATTAATTTTCAAGTAGCAAACAAAGTATAAGGTTTTCAGTATTTTTCAAAAGATACTAGATATTTTGCTGGTAAATTATTACCCTTTAGCTATTTAAATGTTTTATTAATAATTTACAAAGGTATTTCTGGGAATAAACTTTCCATGAACTAAATTATTTGATTTTATTAATAAATGCATAGAAAGTATTTTTGCTGATTTCCTTGACAAATGCAAATTTTAAAGTAACATCTTGTGGGGTTAGAATTGCTTTCAACGGAACAGGAATGTACTGGGAAATCATTAACACTGGGTGTTTACGAGCATTTTAATGATTCATTGGGCAGATGGAGGTCATTCAGGACAGATGGTAATAACATTCCACACATAGTTAATATCTTTGAGCAAATACTCATCTTATTTACTAACAAACACAACACTGTCCTTTGGTTTTGGAAGTCCCTTTGTTTAATAAAATAGATTATGTTTTACTTTAATTGTCACTCAAAGACATGGTATAAGATGCAAACATTATAGACTTCTAGCATGTTTGTTTCTCTTCGTTAATATGGATGGTACAAGGAAGGGTGAATACTCAGAAAATGACGATATTTGTATACACATAATGACTTTGATACTTCTAAAGCATTATGTATTACAAAATAAGTCAACTTTTAGGCTGTTGAATGTGGAACACTCTCTGAAGTCTTTTAAAAATGTTCTACAAAATAGTCTTCAAGCTATTTTTACTCAGCCTCTCCTAGGTAAAAAATACCTAAATAATGAAAATAAAGTTCCATTTAAGAATGGATCCAAAAATTCTTCACTAGGAGTGGGGTGGATAGAAATTTTGATTCAGACTATTATGTATAGGAAGATACATAAGGTAAGATATCTGAAACTCACCCTAATCTCAGATTTATAAGCCTATTTTACTTTTTCTTTATTCATATCATACATGCAAAATGAGTTTTGTTCAATGCCAAAAAGCATAATAAAATAGATTATATCTACACAATATAAATTTTGCAAAAGGTACATGTGAATGCAATATAAATACAATTTTTAGATTGAGTATTGATTTGTTACGCTCAGTGACTGATAATAATACTTATAAATGCGGTAAAATTTCACTTAAAATGCTACTCTTCCATTTTTTTCTTACAGAATTTTTTATGTTTTATGGCATCTGGCAATTTATTTAAATGATTTAGTTATTAATATGTTCTCATGGATAATTTTACATTGGCTATTCTGGACCAATTCAAATGTCACTTGACTGTACCGTGGGTTAAGGTTGACATGACAGATGAGATTGACTCAGACAAAGATAACACTGAAGCTGAGCTACTGAAAAAGGGAAACAAAATCCCTTGAAACTTTTAATTAGTCACGAGTGGAAGAAATGTAAGGAGTGTCTGAAACACTCACTAAAATCCTCATATTTTAAAAAGTGTGATTTCTGGCAAGAAGGCAGAATGGGGACCAGCAGAGAAAGCCTCTCAGAGATTTGGGGTGCAGATGATGGAATGTAACAATGTGAGGAAAAAAAGATGGAGGGAAGTGGGTCCCCTGACCCAGCAAGGATCGGAAGCAAGAACAGAGGCCTATAGGGAGACGAAAAAGAGCGATCTTACTGCAGAAGAAGGAAGGAACAAGCAGCACTAGACCCTGAGTCATCGACAGGAGAGGCGCTCAAACCTGCGGATCCACGGACACTACTGGCCTTCCCAGAGGCTTCCACAGAGAAGTGCACCAGTGGATCTGAGCAGTGGATACAGTGGACTCCAGGGCCTGGTGAGTTGTCGGGGGTTAGATGTCTCTAAGGAGATGGTGACTGACCCATAGGCGTTTTGGAGAGAGAACAACTACGTTTGGAATTTAGTGCAGGGGCAGGCTGGCTCCATCTAGTGGTTGCCAGTGTCAGGACTAAGTTTCTGAGTTAAGTCAGCAGGAGGTCAAGGACCCGAGTTTAGTGCAGCAGTCACATAGAGTACATGAAATAAATCGGTTCTCATCCTCATAGCCAGAAACCAACATAATACAAAATGTCGAAAACTGAAAAATTTTCACCATGATATCAGGAGGAACAAGATAAGGATGTCCTCTATTGCCACTCCTATTCAATATAGTTCTGGAAATAGTAGCCAGAACAATTAGGCAACAGAAAGAAAGAAAAGGAATAAGCATAAGAAAGAAGTGAAACCGGGCATGGTGGCTCACGCCTGTAATCCCAACACTTGGGAGGCAGAGGCAGGAGGACTGCTGAGTTCGAGGCTTGCCTGGGCTACATAGTGAGCTCAGAGCCAGCCTGAACTACAAAGCGAGACCCTGTCTCAAAAAAAAAAAAAAAAAAAAGAAAGAAAGAAAGAAGTGAAATTATCATTATTTGCAAGTGAGATGGTACTCTACATAGAGGACCTCAAAAACTCCACCAAAATTTTCTAAATTTAATAACCAAATTCAAGTAACATAGCTGAATACAAAATCAACACTCAAAAATCAATAGCATCCATCAATAGCATAAATAACAAACTCACTAAGAGGAAAAATAAGGAAAACAACACCATTTGTAGTAGCATCTAAAAATGAAATACCTAGGAATCCCTCTAACAGGCAGCATTTCCTTGAAAACTACAATACTCCAAAAAAGGAGTCTGAAAAACATGTCAGAAAATGAAAAGATAT
Organism: Thryonomys swinderianus; assembly: GCA_004025085.1. Taxonomy (NCBI): domain Eukaryota; kingdom Metazoa; phylum Chordata; class Mammalia; order Rodentia; family Thryonomyidae; genus Thryonomys; species Thryonomys swinderianus. Next base: position 5,714 of record PVIC010032959.1, read on the forward strand.
TCCTTGTTCTTGGGTAGAAAGAAATGACCAGGTGAAAATGGGAATACTTCCAAAATTGTTATACGGAGTCCATACAATCCCAGTCCAAATACCAGTAGCATGCATACTCATAGAATACAGCCAACAATTCTACAATTCACTTGGAACCAGAAACAACATGGGGTAGCAAAAGCTCTTTTAGACAACAAAAGCAAATCAGGGGACACCACAATCTCTGACATGAAATTATGCTACAAAGTTACTGTGAAAAAAAAAAACAGCATGGTACTGGGAAAAATAACCTGATAACCAATGAAACAGACAAGAAGAGGCAGAAACAGCTCCAACATACTCAGCCACCTTCTCTCTCACGAAGACAAATCCTTTCCTGGTAAGTGGTGTAGATTTTTTAAAATAATTGTGCTAAATAAACTGGTTTTCCACATACTGAAGATTGAAACTTTAACCGTATCTTTTGTTGTGCACTAAACTAATATCTAAATGGATCAAAACTCTAAATATTAAAACAGAAACACTGCACTAAAACACTAAATCTACTGGAAGAAAGAATAGGTGGAACTCTAGACATAAATCTAGGCAAAGACTTTATGAACAAAACCCTGATCAAGAGAGAAGTGTTACAAAAACTCAATAACTAGGATCGCATCTTACTTAAAAGCTTTTGCACAACAAAAGAAACTGTCAATAGATGGGTGAAGAGACAACCTACAGAGTGGGAAAAATGTTTGAAGCTCTTTCTCAAACGACCGATATCTAGAATGTATAAAGAACTCAAAAAATCAGAGCCCCCAAAATTTAAAGATCCAGATGAAAAAAGAGCATTTGAAATGTATATACATTTCTCAGAGGAAGACGGACCAATGGCAAATAAAGACATGAAAAAATGTTCAACATTACTGGTCATTCCACAGGCACAAATTAAAAAAAAATTAAAAACGGAGATTCCATCTTACTCCAGGGAGAATGGGTATTATCAAGAAATTAACCAATAACAAACCTGAGCAGAGCAGGGGTGTGAGGAATAAGGAAATCTTTTCCATTTTTGCTGGGTGTGTAGACTTTGTGCAACCTCTGTGGAGGTCAGTGCCCCTGGTCCTCAAGAGAGAGGATCTCACTGAGAAAAGAGACACAAAACAGCAAGACACAGGGGACAAAGACCCCTGGAGCCAAAGCAGTTGATTGCTTTCTGCAGCACACGTACAGGTTCAAAGCAGGAAGCTAACTCAATGTACTTAAGTCAATGGGGTCTCCTGTTTACAGTTTCAAGGTCCTTGTTTAGCAAGATCAAACAAAGGTAATAATATGCTAATCAATCAGACAGAAGGGGTTAATAGGTACTAGCGTAGAGGGCTACAAAGGAGCAGGCTGTATCTGATAACACTAAGGAGGGGGATTTAGATAATTATCTACAGGAAAAGAGAGATATTTGGGAATCTGCATACGCAGCTCTGGGGGAGCATCTTTAGCCCCCATTTTATCGGGTATTCCTGACAAAAGCCAGAGCAGCTCTTCGCAGTCCAGAGTTTCATGATTCCAAGATTATTCCTTCAAGTCACTATTAAGATACCTCTACCAAAAATATTAATAAGGATCAAAATGTATAATAGATATCTGGAAATGGTAAGAAAATGTTCAAATGAGACAGGGGAATGAGGGGGGCAGAGGAAAGCAGGGACGAGGGAGAAAAGAGAATCAAAGGAAAAATAAAAACCAAGGTTTTGTGTTTAAAGAGGGAAAGAGTGAAGGGGGAAGAATTGGAAAAAGGAGAAGTAAGATATATCACGTACAGATACAAATTTCCTATTATGAATGGCATCATTATGTATATCAAAAATGTGCCAATAAAAAAAATAAAAAGTGTGTTGTCTACAGTTTGAAGTACTGGGTTTTTAGTTTGGACTTACAGAAATATTTGCCTATCTGTAATGCTTTTATTAAATGTTTTTTAATAATTCATTGTTGATAACATTTGAAGTCGCAACACTGAAAATTAGTGACAAGTTTCAACAATAGTATGCTTACATCGCACTAGTATAGAACATTTAAAAATGGAAAGCTCTGTTTTAATTTTTTTCTAAGTATGATATATTCCAACAATCAAGCACTCATTCACCAATAACCAAAATCTAAGTCTAAAATATTCAACAAATGTGGCCTTCACTCCAGTCTAATGTCATAGAGCACTATAAAATTTTACAGATTAGTGATTCTCCTTAAAAACTACAGGTACTTAAATATTTGAAAATATTGAAGACTATTTCTTTAGAGATGGTTTAGGATCCTAATTTTAGAATATTAGGGTTCATGGATAGGTTTATTATCATAGTCACAAAGAGATTTCCTTGAATAGCCCAAATCCAGCAATTTCAGGGGTCACTCTAGTTTTTGAGTGTGAAATTAACCATCTGCCTTAGTCTTGCTGTTCGTGAAATGTCTGAAGACCAGTCACGCATTTCTAAGTGGACTGGAATTTTTAATATCCTCATCTCTTTATCTTTGTGCACTTTGTTTTTCATTCGGACCTAACATCTAGTTTATATAATTAGCCTAATAGCTGGGGTTAGAAGTTGAGTGGCTGAAAGGGTGTTTTTCCAGTTGAGAATCCCAAAGAAAAGGGAGCACGTGAGACATGCATTGACAACAAGTAGCAGCAGCATCAAAATTTCTTTATTTTCACAGCACCTACAGTGCTCATTATCACATACTCTCAGGCGTACTGGAAACAACACCCGTGTGACCTTGCATGACCGGACTGCACATGCCTGGTGGATTTATGATTATATAAGTAAGTCAATTGCAGGCCTGTGGTAAAGATGGAACCATGTGAGGTCCTCTTCACAAGCCTGAGCTTTGACGGACATACCTTGCAAGGGCTTCCAGACTGTGAAATGACACAATTTTTTGTTATTGGCCTGGGGATAGGATATTTTGTGGCAAACACACATCTGGTTATGTCCAAAGAAGAAAGGTCTTACAAATGGAACTTTCATGGAGAGTTGATACACACAGGTCAGACACTAACAATCCCTTGGAAATTAGGATTTGGAGGATTTAAACTTGTTCTACTTCTTCCAGTTGCTGTCAAATTTCAGGTTCCCAGGGCCTACTTTGTTTTTTTATTTCTTTATTTTTATTTTTCAAGTATACTATGGAGCCAGGAAAGAGAATACAGAAAGACATCAAATACAGTACAAATTTCACTTAGATTTTTCACTCAGTTTTCTTACATACATGTTCAATGCACTGTTGTAAATCTGATTAATTTCTAAGGTTCTGAAAAAGCTATAAATATATATTTAATTAGACTTGCTGTTTTTAATGACAAAGAATTTTTGAGGTTATTATTCTACCAGTAGAGAATTGATCCTCTTCATAGTCATTTTTGATTGTCTTGTTTCTGGAACATTATATTAAGGATTCCAAGTTGTATATGACAATTTTGAAGATAAAATAAGTAGTATTGTGTCATTCGACTAAAACTGAAAACGCAAATATTTCTTTAATTTGGTTTTAATTCTACTTTTATTATTTCCTGTTTTTACTACTACTATTATCAAATGCTGTTGTTAGGCAACATAAGGATGTGATTGATACAGATGAGAAAATTAGACCTATTTTGTGTCTGGAAGTTGAAATGAGCAGCCACTATAGATTTTAGAGACTGGAGATGGTCACTATTCAAAATTCTGACTAAGAAGATGAAGATGAGATATTTTCATTTACTTATTTTCAACCCACATGACAATTCACATAAACACATATGAAATGTACACACCTGTGGGTGTTGTACTAGTAAAAATGATAAATATGCAAGCTATTTATTGGACCAAAGTGAAAGTTGAACCTTTCTCAAACATACACACTATTTAATAAAGGGAGGAAAGAAGGTAACATATTTTTCATAATTTTCATTTGAAGAACAAAGGGAAAATTATCATGTAAAATAGTGTAAGAAATAAATACAGAAAGTAAGTTACACTCCATGTTTTCCTAGAAAAGGCACCAGATTTCCTCTGCTTCTGGTCTTTGCCTATAATAGAATAGTTTCCATATTTTTCTGTGGAAACATTTTACTGAGATATTCAAAGTAAGTCCAATTTGGCGTCATCTATTTTTATCTAACCTTATTTTTATAAACAAAAAAAGTAGTTGTCTGTGATCGACTGATTTAAAATTAAACTGTTCAGAGGGACAAATCTAAGTTAATTTTGTGCTTGTTTCTGTAAGTGTTCCTGGCACGCAAACAAACCCAACTAAATTGCTTCTTCCACCGCTTCAACATCAGGTGAGTAAGTACATTTGGAGTTGTTTCTGCTCATTCAAATTACTCTTTATTTTCCTTTACTTCTAGGCATCTTCTTGGAAGCCTTTTTATTTAATTTTCTTTTTTAGCATTTAACACGTGAACCTTTATGCTTCCATCTCAACTCAGCCTCAATTTAACAGGTATACACTGACTAAAACAACAAGAAATACTCAGCAGTAATAGTGAAACTGAGCTCATCTGTTTCCAAGTTCTAGACTCGTTAAGGAAATTTTTAGTATGTTTTACCAGCTAGAACATGAGTTTTCTGAGAAGGTCTAGCCATGCACAATTTCCCATTTCCCTAGTTCCCCAAAGCATAGCACGGATTCCCCACTGTGGTTTGTACCCCATGGCTTCACATTTGTACGGTGGCAAACGCTGCTGAAATGAGAGATCTGCCTCCCAACAAAGGGAAACAGTAAGTTTGGAGAATAAAAGTAAACAAATCTGTGAAATCAGGTGAAATTCTCAAGAAAAAAAAATACAGTCTACAAGAAAAGAAAGAGATCAATTGTAGGAGGAAAGACTAGTCTCTCTCATTATCATTGCTTCCTCAAAGACTAAGAATAAATTTTATCAAAATCTCAGGGAAAAATAATGCAAAGTAGGACTAAGTATTAGGTCAGACTTGCACTGTGAACGTTCCACATTCTGTTGCTATGGAAATAGAATGTCATCCTCACAGTAGAAAATTCTTTTTTTTTTTCCTTTTAAGGAAAACCCTTGTATAAAAAAAATGTTTAGGTGATTGGCAAATGTGGCGTTTTTAACACTACATGAGAAAGTTTCACTGTTTTTGCTTTTATGAAAACAATATATATAGCTCAGGCTAGTTCTGAACTCATTATGTAGCCCACGTGTCCTCAAATTCTCAGGGATCTTCTTGCCACAGGAATAATGGAGTAGTATTTAGAATAATAGAGTTATATGAGGATTAATAGAGTACTGTGTAGAAGAATTTTTGCTAAAATTAAACAGAAATAAGATCACACATGCATCTGTGTGTCTGTATATTTACACATAACTTCTATGTACATGGAAATACACTGTCAGCAGGTTCATGTGAGTGCAAAAAGAGCTCCCTGAGCCATTACTGCCTTTTGCATGTTTTGCTGGATGGACTGCAGGTCAGTGTCCTTAAGAATTCATGCAGTGATGCAGGTAGAAAGAGGTGCTCATGTCTGCATGTGTGTGTGTGTGTGTGTGTGTGTGAGCATGTGTCTGCATGTGTACATGAGTGTGTACTTTTGTGCCTGTGTGTGCTTTGCTTTTGCTTAATATACTCATCTTTCTTAGGTTCAGAAAGCAGCCCTAGAATTTGTAAATCTGTATCATCTTGATGTTCGGCTTCCTCTCTCTGAGCTTTATAGAGTATAAGGAAACAGCACACCTTCTTCGCCAGCTTCTCAGATAACAAGATCCATTGAGGACCTCATCAAATTAGAATTTCTAAACATCGAGGACTTTGTCAGCTGGGACTCTGCAGATACAGTAAGACTGATTCTTCAAGACTAGGTTATTAAAATTGATACTTTAATAAACTATTAAAATTCAAGGTGATATTTACCTACAGGGAATGGTGGAAAGATTTCTTATACCACACAGGAAACTATTTTCTCCACACTTTGTAGCTTAGCTAGGAATTATTTTTAGCATAAATATACTTACCTCATATATATTTTTCTATTGTAATTTGAAACAATATAAGAAAGTTTCATAGAAGTATATATTCAAGAAAAGTATATATTTAATATAATACATTCCAAAAAAACTTTGAAGAAATGAAAACATGCTTTTTTTTTTTTTTTTTTTTTTTTTTTTTGAGACAGGGTCTCACTTTGTAGTTCAGGCTGGCCCTGAGCTCACTATGTAGCCCAGGCAAGCCTTGAACTCAGCAATCCTCCTGCCTCTGCCTCCTGAGTGCTGGGATTCCAGGTGTGAGCCACCATGCCCAGCACTGTGGTATGTGGTGCTGATTGCTGGTGGGTGTGAGTCACCACACCCAGCATTGTATGTGGTTACCTGGGATCAAACTCAGGACCTTGAGCTTGAAACTCAGTACCTTGCACTTGTGAGGCAGGTACAGGAACCACTGAGCTAAATCTCTGGCCCTGAAAACAAGGCTATATATATATTTTTTAAACAGGGCTATTTTCATCCTTCTTATTCTTAGCCTAAATATCAGATACTGGTGTCAATTATGCCTATAAATTAACCGAACAATACTTATGATACTCATGTCTTTTTATAAAGTACATTTTGAAGAGTTCTTTTTCTTCATAGTTAATTAAGACAGACAATATAAAAATAGTCTAGAAACAAAAGTCAAGCATAATGAGTTTTTGAGGTCTAGTTCAAATTCAGATATGCATGCTAGTCAAGAAAATCTTTATGTTTCACTTTTTAGATCTACTTTTATTTTCTTAAAAAAAGAAAGCAGTATTTCCCTCTCTATTTCATTAGATTTTAGTAGGAATAACTCAAAAGATATTTGAATGCATTGTGTAATCCTTGAAATATCGTATAATTAGAAACAAAATTTTGTGTTCTCACAAAATAAAGGGTGAAATCAATCTGAGAAATTAACCCTGAAACTCAATTCAATGAAATACTAATGGGATTGTAACTTTTGTTGTTGTGACCAGTACTCAATATTATGTTCCAATTCGGTTCTAAATTGATATAGACACACAGTTACAGTGAATGACTTTTATATCAACTCCATAATGGCTGAAGGAAGGCACTTATATCGAGTTCAGAGAAGACATTTCCTTTGCAGATGAGATGATTTCTGCAGGTTCTTTCCCTTCAGAGCCCTAATTTAATTCGGAGAGTTAACACATGCAGTTGCTGAGAGAACGGACATCTGATCTGTCTGCGTCTCTAAATGTTAGACAGAAACATCAAGCATTTGCCAGCTGCTCAACTACAGTCCCTCACTGGGCTGGGCCAGTGCTCGGACATCACCACACACCCTGTGGACTGTCCCTCTGTGACTGTCCTCTCTGATGCCCTGCTATCAGCAGCAGTTACAGTGTCAGCCTGGCCCTCATGTGGCTGCTGGTCAGAACGTAGCTACCTGTGAAACACTTCAATACAGACATGCGGATGGTGAGTGTTTTCATTTATATGTCCTTGAAAATAAGTTTAAGAAAAGAATAATTGGCTCCTTAACTAACAGCCTGAGACTCCTTATTGCTATGACAGGCTGGTCATTAAGAATACAACAGTATCCATCACTCTCTTAAGGAGAACTATGTGAGTTAATGGGTTATGACAGAAGCAAAATTATTTACAAAATAATTAGGTGATAATATAGATTAATTATTAAGCTGGCGTGCAAGAAAAGGCTGCTTCTGTGGTATAAAAGGTTGTAGTGCTCCCCTCATTTAAAATACACATTGCATATCAGGTCGGTCATAAATTATACAGTCTTTGAGTGCTTAAAATATCTGTATGACAACATGAAGAACTCAGCTCAATTAGTTGAAAATATGCTGGGTACTTTCCCATGAAATATCTCTCACATTTTAATTAATCCCCAGAAAACAATTTTGAAAACAGAATTTAGGAGTCGGCAAGTGCCATTACAGCTAAAACAAAATGCTTCTGCAAGAATGTAAATGTATTAGTTACCTAAAAGATGAAATATGATAAAATAATTTAATAAATTATAACACTGTATATATGTATTTAAGTATCCAGTATATATTTTCTCCTGCTTCCTTCTCTTTCCCCTCTCACCTCTACCCACTCTGCTCCTTTTTTTTTTTTTTAAACTGGGGATTTGAGCCCAGAGCCATGTACATGGTTGGCAATCACTCTTCCACAGAGCTACATTCTCAGAACTGGAGTGCCTCTTTTACATGTCCACCATTAATTCTCCTTTTAGATCAGTTTACGACATCAGCTTGCTTTTGAGTTGAATAACATAGGAAATAAAGCTGTAGAAAATAAAATTCAATATCTACGTGTTTTTAAGCTGGTTAAAAATGATAAACCACAAAAGAAATATATAAACTTTGGATGCAAATTATTATATAAGCTCTTGAAATATGATTTTATATTTTGCTTTAATAGTATTTTTGTCATTAATTCTTGAATCCTGTCTTGGTATTTTCAGTGTGTGTACTGTGCTCATTAAACCAGGCACATAATATTTGTCATTACTGTCACTATTGGAACATAGGTTGGTGGGTTTGGGGGATTGTACCCCAGCTCCCAAGATGTCATCTCCAATTCTTTAGAGTCCATTCCTATATAGTATAAAAACCACTACTTCATGGTGAAATCACAAAAAAATTCAGTGGATCTTGTGAAATTTTTTCCCATAGAATTAAACTTCTTCTTTGCAAGTAAACTCGATGGGCAGAAAAATGTGAATTGCATTATGATTGATTATGATAAATTATTTGGTAAAAGACATTCACAGATGTCTGCCACAGGTATAATAAAAGAAAGAGCAAACCCAATAGCAGAAAAAGGCTGATTTGTATCAGTGAGTCAGATGTTATTATAGATATTATTTGCCAAAATAAACTGTGACCAAACAATGATGCACAGAATAAATATGTGAGGCATACAAAGAGTGAGGCCCAAAAATGCCATCATACGCATTGGTAGAAGCATCAAAATCATGACAGTTATTTCTGTGAAAAATTTCAAAGAAGTAATCTAGCACATTATATTAATATTAAGGATGCATATCTGTTTTCTTGCCAAATAAATTTTGAGGATGAGGTAGAATGTTCACAATTACATGAAGCATTTTAAAATCAATAGATGTGATCATGCTTATTACAGCCTTGTTTATACAAATACAAATTTGGTTTGGAGTATTTTGCTGTTTTTGGTGTAGAATTCTGTAAGCTCCATGACATTTGTAGGGATACTCCTGATAGTCTGTGGACATAGATTAATGTACAGAGGAGAAGGCAGAGAAAAGTACAATAAGTTAAATGTATATAGGAAAGAGAAAGCATTCAAGGGAGGAATTATACTGGTGAAGGTCATATGTATAATGAAAAGGTGATGTAAAGAAAAATTTCATAGCATTATAACACTGGATCTTTTTTAAAGCAATATACACTTGCCATGGAATATATAAATTATAGTTAAATGTATGACCCATAAGAAAATGTCATTGGAATGATATCTTTTGGGGTTGACTTAATGTTTTCAATTTGTAAGATGGGGCAAATAAAAATACAGAAAAAAGCTAAGAAGCTAATAAAGAACACAGTCATATAATCAAATCCAAATATTCAAGAGTGTGTAATTTTTTCCTGATTCTTTGTGCTAGCTTGTGGTCTTTGTTAGTCAGATTGTAATTATTTTTTTCTTTACATTCCCTTATTCCCTTGGCCATTCAAAGAAATTAAGGAGTTAATATTCCTTAAAGTATTTCTCTAGCACTGCATATATATATATATATATATATATATATACATATATATATATGTATATATACACACACACACACACACTTAAGTTGCTGCTTTATGATACTGCAAACTTCGAAACACTTGCCCCGTGTAAACATGACCTATATGAATCATTAATGTCTTGGGAGAGATCTCCTGCTAAGAAAATAAATGATCTGCTTTCTACTGAGTGGGAAGCCCTGACTTTCAGTCACAGGCAAGGTGATAGGATCAGGAATCAAATAAGGTCATGGAAATAGAAGACTGTTTAGAATTTCCAGAAGGGAGATTTATTTTACTGCATTTTTCAATAATTCCAAAAGGTCAGTGACAGGAAGGCTGCTAGCACAGGCGAGCACTAATAAGAATGGCTGCTGCACAGCACATCATTAAGAGATGCTTGGGATGCAGATCAAAGAGGCCAATTCTTCACTTAGAAATTGTTCCAAGATAACTAAGAGAGAAAGTCTTCAAATTCAATGAAAAATACTTTAGAACATGTTATTTAATTTGAGGTATCAGGTGAAATAAGTAAACAAAGTGTGCAAAATCAGCTTAGCAAATGGTGAAGTTGTAGCTCAATTGCTCTGTATCCAAGATTTCACTGGTGCCCAAAGCCATTTTTGGTATATTAAAAACCTCTATAGAATCTGTGCTTTTTCATTTAAAGATTATTTTAAAAATTTAAAATTCAAACTGTTTTCCACTTTCATGTCCCATCTTAAGATTTAGATTATTTTTTTCCTGTGATACTTATTGATGTGTGGGAAAACACACTAAAGTTATTTAGACTTTCATGAAAGTTTTTTTTTTTGACATTTTCATAATGTTTTCAACATAGTACTTTCTTCAAGTACTTCTCTAAATATTTCTCATAGGAAAAATTGTTTTGAATGCAAAAGGAGGGAATGCACTTCCTTAACAGCTGACAATATTATGCTTTGGGACCTACAAAAGGGATCAACGTCATAAATATGGAGGGCAGGAGTGGAACGAATAACCATATACAAAGAGAAGTCCGTGCTTTGAAATCAGAGTTGTCTTCTTGCCTTAGTTCTGCTGTGTGAAGTAGAAATACAGAGAAACCTGTAGACTGCCAACCAGAAACCGCCCTCATCAAAACCTTCCCCTGCTGCCAGCTTGATTTGGGACTGTGGTTTCTGCTACTGGGGAATGGAAGTGGCTCGATCCATGGTGAAGTCACCATGGCAACTAGAAGATGCACACTGGTCTGTGTCACAGCGGAGAAGCGCTTCGCTCACTAGGAAATATTTGGTCGATGGGGAATCTGCTATGGAAACTGCCCAGCCTCGGCTCCGAGGAGAGATATTACCCTGCACTATAAGCACATATCCCTTTGCCAAGGAAGAGCAAGAGGTTAGTATCCAAGAATGTGTTTGATGAAGGAGACATTGCCTATGTTTATTGTATTGCTTAAAAAAGAAATCTGATTTCTAGTCAGTAATAATAAAATTGTTTCTAACTTAGAAAGCTATTTACTCTAGGGATGTCCTCAAAAAGATAATCCGAGGTGATAGATTTCCCTCGGAGAGCCGCTTTCTGACAAATGACAATGGTCAGCTTGCTGTGCTGAAAATTGTCGATTTTGAGTGTTATATAGAAGATTTGATTGGGTATTATTCTTTCCAATATTCATCATTTTTTCTAAATGAAAATAATTGCACTGTTCAGTTCACGTAGTGTTTATGAAGTTAATAACCCATTGAGAACAATCCATATTAGTTTATGAGGTCTCTTTATTTCCACATGAAATAGGGTATTTAATCTCTTTTAACTCAGTCTATCAGCAAGGGTCAACTGCTTACAATACATTGAAACTCAAGTAATAATGAAGGAATCTTGATAAGTAGCTAAAGTGAGCTTCAATTATGCGTGTGCTTGCCTTTGAAAATGTGCCGCTCAAAGTCGCACTTTTATTTTTTTAGTGACTGTAACCCTCATGGCACATAGGGAAGAACAGTCCCACTAGGCCTTTCATAAGGGAGGCCACCAGGCAACAATATGTCTGTCAGATGCCCGAGGAGTAAAAGAGCAGAGAAGGTGCACAAAGCTCACCCAGGGATAATAACAGATGAAACACAAATGGGAACGGGACGGTAAGAGCGGACGACAGCAGACATCTTCTTTGAGGCCCTGCGCATGATGTCAGGCCTCTGGGGTGAGGCGCTCTCGTCTATGTGTCACCGCCATCATGGTGACCAGTGAGGACGATACGGAAACTGGCCAGAAGCCGAATCTGAAGCCAGATCCTTTATAGCAACGAGGGGGCAGGTGAAAGGGAACAGATAGAAAGAAAAAAGAAGAAAACATAGACAGAGGTACTACTTCCTTCCCCATTTATCCTCTCTGGGGCCTCCTATTGATATCATACTGAGAAACTGAAAAACGCAGTCGGGAAAGCATTTCCCGCACATCCCAAAGTAAAACTCTGAGTGGATTCGACGTTGGAAGGTGTATGACTGTCACAGTTACGAGCGACAGAGTAACTGTCAGGAGATTTGAATACACTATTTCAATTGGAATATTCCCCCAGGCTCCTAGTTTTCATTATCAAAACTTCAAGCGCGTGTTGCCAAATCTTTCTTCGGGTGGAAACATGCCTAAATTGTAGTAGGACTTGCTGTTTTCTGGCAAATGACTGTTTCTTCGCAAAATATTACTAACGTATTACGCACAGGTTTGAATGGAGAGCCGCTATCATTCCAGTTTGTTAAATAACACAAACGTAGTAAGTGTTGGGACCTGGTCTGAAGCACACGCTTTGGCATTTCTGATTCTCCTCACACGCACTGGAAGATCCAACTCTCTTTCTTTGTGTCTTTTTTTCCCCCGAGGACTGAAGAGTGTAGAGGAACGTCTTAAAACTCTTTTTTGGATATATCCATTTTTTCTTATGTATATATCTTAACATTGCGTTTAAACTTCCGTGTTGTCTTGAGGGTGGTTTAAGACATAATATAAATCACTCTTCTGCATACTTTTCATTCTTGCGGAGAAGAGCCGGAAGAGCAGCTTCTCCTCTCTGAATCGTCCTCCACCGGCACCACACAGTGTTTCCTGCGCACGCGCACGGCAAGCGGCGAGCCAAGGAAGACTCCTGCAAAGTCGACATCCCTTCTTAAGCATGGTCAGTCATCCCAGTAAGGTTTCTCAGTTTTTAAAAATGTTTCCAATTCTTTGGGAACAACCCACACGTCAAATGAAGACGTATGCAAGAAATTTTTGTTAATTTTTTCACAGAGTTTACTGAAGACCTGGGTAACATTTCACACATTACATTTTTTTTTTCCTACAAGCTAAAATGTTAACAATTCATCGACTGCAGAAATTATGTTTCTGCCTATCATTTTCATTCATGTGACTTGGAAAATGCAACAGGGGTCATCACTTATACATGTGGCATAAAATCAATTTATAATTAGTTTATGATTATATCCCAGCATTGCTAGGACTCTTGTCATTAGGAACTGAATATCTGTGTCTTCCCAACTCATCTGCTGGGGGACTGGGTTGTAGCTCGGTGGTATTATGCTTGCCAAGGATTCGCAAGGGCCTGAGTTTGATCACAGTAAAAACAAAGAAAAACGAAAACCTGTCGTACCAACCGTGTGACTCTAACTGAAGATAGGGAGGTCCAAGGATCTAGTTGGTGTTTAAATAAGCCTTATGGAGCGCTAATCCTGTAGGGTTTTGACTTATTTATGCTGGGCTGAAGGGACAGATTCCACACAGTGGGTGGAAGGGTTTAAGTCTATCCAGCCAGCGGGCTCTGTGGGCTTTGATGGCATCATCCCATCGCCACGCCAAACGGGGGTATTGCGCACCCACAAGGTCTAACCAGACGTTCTCTGCAACCTCCTGGCCTTGCGGGGACTCATCACGGCTCCTCCCCTGTGGGATCTCTCTGTGGGAATGAAATCCCCACTCTGCATCTGTCCTATTATTATCTTCCCAAAGCCCCAAACTCATCTAGTTACACATGTTCACAGCTGGAGATATATTATGTCTCAGAAGAAATCATCACACAATTATTCTATGGTTTTATATTTTACTAAAGTTTCCATGTCTAGGAATAGAGAGTTCAGTGTACAATACACTATATACATGTACCAACATATCACGCCATACCACAGAAATACGTACAATTATTGAATCAACATTTAAAAAAGTCAGAACCACAATATATCTATAATACAATTCTGTAATGCTTTAATTAAGTAAAACATACAGGCCCACATATATTAATACATGTAAGGATTATATATATTATATGAATAAACTCTGTTTTCATTTAGAACATAAATTTTAAGTAACTAAATGAAGAAAACAAAGGAAGGGAGAAGAAAGGGAAGAAGAGGAGAAAAGACTGGAATGAAGAATGAAGGAAAGACAAAAGGGAAAATATACACATATATATATGGGACTTAAAATTAGCAATTGTAGAGAACATCATGATTTCATGTTTTAAACATAAAAATGAAGATGGAGATCAGAAACAGAAGCATAAATCCACAAGGAGATCTGGTACTGGTGTCTTCCCTCTGAGCATCTGCACAAGTGACTTAATGTCGCTGACCAGCCAATGCAAGGATCTCATGATCTCTTCCACGTTTCACCATCAGAAATTGGAAGTGTTCATGCCCTGTAGATGCAAATGAGTTCTAGAAAGTAGGACAGCTTTTATAGAGTGGAATATTTCTATAGGAAACGGTGTGGGAATGTGATGAGGGGAAGGAATAAATATGATACAGAAAGAAAATAAAAGAGCATGTATAAAGGGGGGAGGAGGGGGGAGTGGGTAGGGATATGGGTAGAAATGAGAATTAACTTGTGGCATATACTGGTACAAATTTCCCAATGTTATATGTGATTTTGAGATGTATATAAATTGTACCAATAAAGAATTCA
>PVIC010032961.1:0-20388 GCA_004025085.1 Thryonomys swinderianus
AGAATAACCAATAACTGCTTTCTCTGCAGTGTGAAGCACTTTTCTCACTGCTCTGAAAGTGGGTTGTTCCTTCTTACTCAACTCTGCTCCCCACCCCACAATCTAAAGATCACTTTCTAAGGTGATACCCACTTACTTAGCGCTTTGAGTCTACTGTCAGGCTGGGAAGGCATTATTTACTCTTTTGTTTGCTTATGTATCTCACATTCTAAAACAGTGCTTGGCACACAGTGAATCTCAGATAAATTCATGCTGAGTGACTAAATGTTTAAATAGTGCTCACCCAAGCCAGGTTAGAAATAAGCCAGCTACCTTTTTTCTATCTTTCCATGGTCATAGTGTCCCACAGTGAATGTCTTTATCCCATGCTCCACTGGTATGAGACATATGTGTTTTAAACAACATTTTTTATGCTCTTGGGTATATATTTTTTTAATCATTTGGGGGTGAATCCAGGGTTTGGGGCCCTCTTCACTAAAAGGAATACATAGGGGTCGGAGGGTTAGCTCAGTGGTTCCGGCGCCTGCCTTGCAAGTGCAAGGTCCTGAGTTTGAACCCCGGTGACCACATACAATGTTGGGCATGGAGACTCACGCCCACCAGCAATCAATATCACATACCACAGTGCCTGGCGTGGTGGCTCACGCCTGTCATCCCAGCACTCGGGAGGCAGAGACAGGAGGATTGCTGAGTTCAAGGCTTCCCTGGGCTACATAGTGAGCTCAGAGCTAGCCTGAACTACAAAGCAAGACCCTATCTCCCTGTCTCAAAAGAAAAAAAAAAGGAATACATAATGACAAGTAGGAGAAATTGATTAGGTAGGTGGTATGCTCACAGACTCTTGGGCTTCATTCATTCTGCTTGTCATACTGAAATATAAAAACATCACTCTCTCTTCTACACATTGTTGAAGAAATCTCAGTAGCAAACGGGGAAACACTGATAGTTTCTCAGCATAGACTACGGTGTCAGTAATAAACAAGACCAAACTAAAGGCAAAGAGAAAAACAAACAGAAAAAGGGTAGTTTGATTCTGTCAACATAATACAAGTTAAAGTGATTTACCAAAACCATTTAAGGTTAATTACACTGAAGCCCAAGTGGACTGTGCATGTCACAAGTTTGACAGATTAACTTTGGCTGCTGAAGGCTTGATTCTGTGCCGAGGCAAGGAGCTGCTTCAGTTTTTGACATGCAACCCAAACCCCTCCTCTCTCTCTCTCTCTTTTTTTTTTTTTTGGTTGAAAATCAAAGGATGCCTGGAAGAGAGGAAAAGGGAGATGGGGAATCAGGAAAAATCACGTAAATAACAATGTGGGGAGAAGGAGAGTTTGGAGACTATGAAGTATCCATGGCCCCAGCTGAGTTTCCATTCATCTCCCTCCAATACCCCGCTCTCCAGCCACACAGCCATGTGGTGCTCTGTTTAATAAGTTGTTTAATGGGAACCTCCCCTACACTGGGAACTTCAGAAGAGCTGGCCCTGCCCAACTCCCTCCTGCTCCCTCTCCCACACTGGCAATGTATCTGGCATATAAAAGGCCTTGATAAATAATTGATGTGTGCACTCGTTTTATGAATGAATAAATGAGTCAGAAAAAAAATCTTGGCTCTTTTAAAAAAATCCTTCACTTGGCAGAAGATCTCCCTATTCTTCTTGCTTTATTTCACTTATTTCTACACCAAGATTTCATTCTGCTCTTATGCCTGAGGCTATAGGATTTAAAATCCCTTTATGGGAAATTCCCTAATAGCAGCTGCCTTAATCAGAAACAATTAGATCACAGAGATATCTATTCTATACTGTCTTACCTATTTTGCTAATTTCCTTTGTAATATACAATCATGAATGCAGAATAAAAGACATTAAAAGTATTAAGGTACACTTTCTTTACCTCATGTGAGCACAACACTGACCAAGCAGCTACAAAACAGTTGCTATTTTAACAGAAAATCAGTGAATTTTTGTCTCTGAAATGGGTGCTTTTGTTTGCTTGACATGTTTTTCACTGTCATGTTAACCAGTGATTTTCAAGGTCTCAGGGACAGAAATACCCCTGTCTCTGAGATCAGTAATTCCCATCCAAAGGGCTGAGAGCTGTACCATTTGTTTCTTGATTGTCCCCAGAGGAAGTGTTAAAGGATGCCTATTTGCAGAACGTGTGTTTGACAGAAGAAACCCTGCTGATAATTGAGCCTGCACCGAAGCTGCTGTTTCTTTGAAGGGTCTTCTCTGTTGCATAAGCCTTTACTGTAACACCTCTGAGACTTGAGTTCAAAGAGCCACCTCTTCTTCCACTCAACTTTGGGAGCTTTGAAATGCCATAAATTCATAGTCCATTTCAATCCCCATAATTCTGGTTCTCAACAAGTTTCCTCTTCAACGTCTCCTTTTTTGTCTACTCCCTGTCCTTCCCATGTCTGGCTTGGTATTTCCTGCCATGGGCCTTTCCTGAGATAAATCATATCAGTCACTTTCCCATCATGGGGACAAAATATCTGATGCCTGAAGTTTAAAGGAGAGGTTAGTTTTGGCTCATGGCTTCTGGTCCACATGGGTGGATCCAAGGCAGCCATGGCAGGTGGCAGGGTATAGTGAAAGGAGCTGTTTCCCATGGCAGCTAGGAACAGACAGGAGGGCAGAGCCAAGGACAGGAGTGTACCCTCCCAGAAGACTCCCTCTGTGACCTCCTCTTCCCTCAAGATACCACCTCCAAACACAGGAGACTTTTGGAGGACATTTAGATACAACTGAAGCATCAACTAACCATATGTTCCATTCCTGAAAGGAAGCTGATGATTATTATTCACCCACAAATGTGACTATGGATGATCATAAGCTCTATTCAGTTGATATTATCATTTTCCAGGAGATTCTAGAAATATTTTCTCTTTGCACATATGATTTCATTCAACATTCACAGCATTCTTGTGAAGGAGAACACATGGCTAGAAATAGTATCCTGGTTTTGTGCAAGACAAAAACTACAGTTGCAGGGACTAAATAATTCACTGATGGTGACACAGAGTGGCATGATTGGAACTCAGATTGGGGTGAACCAGGATGATAGCTGCACACTTCCACTGAAACTCCATCTCTGGAGTCTGGGATAATAAAATGACCCGATTTTAAGCAAGGCATCTGGGCAGCAGGAGAGACTGAGGTACATACCCATCTTTCAATACTTTCTTAATGTCTGCCTCTCTGTTTCTGGAAATTTTTCATCTTGCTTCCTTGACTCTACTATTTTCCCTTTCTCTTACTCCTTTTCTGACAGTGCCCTCTAATTCTGAAGTGCCCTTTTAATTCTGTGCCCTGTGGAGTGTCCGTGGATTCTGACCCCCTTTCTTGTTCATGCCACACTTCCTGTGGACATGTTAGGCACCTCCTTGGCTGTTACCCTGATCTCTATGTGGCTGATGCCACAAACT
Organism: Thryonomys swinderianus; assembly: GCA_004025085.1. Classification (NCBI taxonomy): domain Eukaryota; kingdom Metazoa; phylum Chordata; class Mammalia; order Rodentia; family Thryonomyidae; genus Thryonomys; species Thryonomys swinderianus. The sequence continues at coordinate 3,433 of PVIC010032961.1, forward strand.
ATTTCACTATCTGAGCAAACAGATAAAGCAGGAAGCTCACTCTCATTTTCACCCCACCCTTTCCCCTAGAAGTAGCTCATCCCGTCTGTCATCATCTGCTAGTAGCTCTTTTCCCAATTTCAGTTACTTACCACCACTACCTCATAAATCTGAGCACAAAAATATACAGGCTTAACCATGTCTTTGGAATTCATTCTCCTGTGAAGGGACCTGGGTCATGTCAAACTCAGATGAAATAGACTGATGTGTTTCTTTAGAGCCTCAAACCTGAACCCAGATGAGTGAGATGGAGGACCCCTCCCACCCTTGTCACAGTAGGCATCCCACAGACCTCACCTAGACCTGGGCTCTGAGTTAGGGTGAGCAGCACTACTAGCGCACTCAGGGCTAAACAGGCTAAGCATTTCCTCGGTGGTAGAGAGCAGGTTCTAGTGCTCTTCACACCAACACGTCTGTCAAGGCCCGTGACACATTCTAGATGCCCAGTGTGGACAGTATTTTCAGCTTTGTTTTTAGCGGGCTCCACAGGTCTGGCTGCACTCACTGATGAGATGAAGAGAACAGCTTAGAGGGGCCTGCAGGACAAACCAGGTCCATTTCCACATGGTCGGGGTGGTTTCCCCCAGCCTGCTCACCTCTTGTGTTGGATGGGTCTCTGCTCTCCCAGCCCAAGATGAGTGTGATTTCCTTTAGGCTCATGCGGCGGCTGCACCTCCTCTTTGACACGGAAAGTTCTCCCCACATCTTTGCTCCTCCACCTTTCACATTGGAAGTCCGTCTCACACCTTCCTCCTTCACCTTTAATAGTCCCCTGGTTTACCTGTTCCTCGCTCATTCCCTGCAGCATCACAGATTCCAGGTTGTGCACTTGGCCCACCTCGAGGAAAAACAAGATCTCATACTGTGGCTCCAATTAGAAAGTGATTGGAAATATATTATTAGGCATTCCTGCTCTTTTTTTTTTTTTTTGAGATAGGGTCTCGCTTTGTAGTTCAAGCTGGCTCTGAGCTCACTATGTAGCCCAGGCAAGCCTGGAACTCAGCAATCCTCCTGTCTCTGTCTCCCGAGTGCTGGGATTACAGGCATGAGCCACCACGCCCGGCACTGTGGTGTGTGGTATTGATTGCTGATGGGTGTGAGTCTCCACCCCCAGCATTATATGTGGTTACCAAGGATTGAACTCAGGACCTTGCGCTTGGAGGCACTCCGGCCCTAGGCATTCCTGTTCTTAAAAAGCTCCTCTGTGCTGTCAGTGAATACCTTGTGAAGAGCACAATGTCCCATCACTTCCCTGCCATCTGCCTTTTCTCCTAACTTCTCCCTCTTTTTCTGAAGTTATTTTTAACTGAGTGCCCCTCACTCATGAATTTCCTTTCTTCCTTTCTTCCTTTCTTTCCTTCTTTCTTTCTTTCCTCCCGAGTGCTGGGATTACAGGCGTGAGCTATCATGTCCAGCACTGTGGTATGAGGTATTGATTGCTGGTGGGCGTGAGTCACCATGCCCAGCACTGTATGTGGTTACCGGGATCGAACTCAGGACCTTGCGCTTTCGAGGCAGGCGCCAGAAACGCTGAGCTAACCCTCCGGCCCTAGGCATTCCTGTTCTTAAAAAGCTCCTCTGTGCTGTCAGTGAATACCTTGTGAAGAGCACAATGTCCCATCACTTCCCTGCCATCTGCCTTTTCTCCTAACTTCTCCCTCTTTTTCTGAAGTTATTTTTAACTGAGCACCCCTCACTCATGAATTTTCTTTCTTTCTTTCTTTTTCTTTCTTTCTTTCTTTCTTTCTTTCTTTCTTTCTTTCTTTCTTTCTTTCTTTCTTTCTTTCTTTCTTTCTTTCCTTCCTTCCTTCCTTCCTTCCTTCCTTCCTTCCTTCTTCCTTTCGTTCCTTCTTTCTTTCTCTTTCCTTCTTTCTCTTCTATCTCTTTCTGTCTTTCTTTTGGTAGTGCTGGGGGTTGAACCTAGGGCCTCATGCATTCTGGGCATGTGCTCTACTACAGGGACAGAAAACTTAGGCCAATTAGCAGGAATCTCCATTGTCTTCTACTGCCAGCCCTCACCAAGTACTCACTCACACCTATTTTGTCTCTGGATTTGCCTCATCTGAACATGTCATATCAGTGAAAAATGTACAAATTGTGGCCCTTTGTGACTGGCTTCTTGTACCAAGCAGAACACTCTCATGGTAGGCAATGTTTTGGCATAGGTTGGTATCTATTTCTTCTTATAGAGGAACGGTATTCTATGTATGGATATACCACATATTGTTTATCCATCAGCTGTTAGTAGATATTTTAATTGTTGTACTTTTTGGTTATTATGGATGCATATGCTATGAACATTCACATGTAAGTTCTTATGAGAACAAAGACATACAATTCTCTTAGGCGTACTTCTAGGAGGGGGTTGCTCAGCACTCTGTTGAACATTTTGCAAAACAGTTGAAGTCTTTCCCAAAGGAGCTGTACTACTTAAACTTTTTGCCTATGCTGTATAAAAATTGCTCTTGTAATGCAAGTAATTTTCTTTATAATGCAATACAAAATCTTGTGCTGGTTAGCATTAAACAGGGAAAGAGGACTCCATTCCAGAGTATTTCATTAGGAGCCAGAAATGTGACTCTGAATCCCACAAGGATGACTGGAACTGGTAGACAATGGGCAAAGTACAGAAATCAAAGAACAGAGAATGGGTACAAAGGTGGGTGACTCTGTTACCAGCTGGTTAGAGTTCTTGCTGCCGAGGGTCTCACAGCCCATGGACAGCGGGCTGAGGATGGTGCTGCGTGGAGGAGGAGGCCACCTGATCTAGACAAGGAGGGAGCATTTGTCACCAGAATTGTTAAAGAGTTCCTGTTTTCCACATCTTCACATCTTTCTTTTTCAAATGTTATTGTAATTTTAATCTGTATTAATTTTTGATATTAATGGTTTCCCCATGACACTCCCTTTCATACAGATACCATGTTTTGGTCATCATATCTACCCTCTCTACTCCCCTCTTCCCTTTACTACTTTGAAGTAGTCTGACAGAGGAAATTTACCTGTTGATAACTCTGATAGGAAACACTTAATGATGTATGGGAATTAAATGATATCTAACTGTACACTGAAAAATTATCATTCTCACAAGGATTCAAATGACCTGAAGTCAGGGCATTTGTGAAAATCTGTTTCATACAAGCACAATTACCAGAGTAGTGTTTATCTGTTGCCAAGAACCATTTGGAACATGGGTTAAACATGTGTATTCCCTGGACCCCCAAGCAGGGATCTGGGACTCTGCTTGTTAAATAAATGTCCATATGAGTCTTATGATTGGCCACACTTGGGAGCCTGGATAGTATGGAAAACACACCTGACATATTTTCTAATTAATTAACAGATAAGTTAATGTGTAGATAGTCAAGTGTTTAATTATTAATGTGCAGACTCAGCCTCTATGTTGGGTCTTTGGGGACAGTTTTAAGTAGAAGCCATCTGTACTGACACACACCATCAATTAAGTGAGGAGGAAACGAAATGTGTTGAATTTATTATCCATTTAGCATCTAATAACATTTTTTTCTCCTTGAAAATAAGTCCTACAGGGAATGCAGTATTCTCTTTAAATAAATATTTGGGGAACTTACTGTTGCTAACCTAAATACTGAACATGTCCCACCTACCCTCTAAAAAGAGAGAGAGAATGGAGTGAAGTGTGTTGTTCACAGGCCCCTCAGGTTTTAGTGAACTCACAGGGTCAGGGCTTCCATTCTGAGTGGTTGAAAGGAAGATGTGTGACAAAGTTTTTAAAAACTAGTCCCTAGACCTTGTGGTAAGGAAAAGGTCTTGCCAATTTTGATGAATTAGTTGCAAATGAACCAGAAACATGTAGGTTCTATGTATTCATATTTTGAAATAGGGGAAATGTGCTTGGAAAATATATTTAGTTAAGGCCAAAGTTAGATGTTTCAAAAATAGTCTGTGGTGGTTTCAGAATGCAAAACATTTTTACTCTGTCAGCATTCTACTCCACACAAGGTTAATATAATGCTGAAATATAATGTAGTGAGGAAGACATCACATAAAGAAGAATATTTTACCTGGTATACCTCAGATGCAATTTTTTCATTTTAATATTTTACTTAATGGTATTTTTATACCCTTTCCAGAAAATTGATATAACATTTTTCTGAGTGGGATCTATTTAAAAAACATATTTTAAAAAAATACTAAATGAGCTGGAAATTGTAGTGTGTGCCAGTAGTCACAGCTACTGTACAGTAGTCACTGCAGAGCAATAGAGGAGCACTTCAGCCAGTGAGTTCAAGACCAGCCTAGTCAACATAGTGAGACTGTCTCAGAATAAAACAGAACCAAAATCCAAGCTGAACAGATGCCAAAATAACACAATCTGAATATTTGATCTTATGATACAAACACTTTGCAAGCCTGTTATTTATGTTAAAAAGAAAATACTCATTTTATACCAAGATCATGTTTTAAATGAGTACATAGGATAAAAATTTATTTAGTCAGCAGTGCCCTTCAGTATTCCCAGTAAGCTGTGTATAGTTGGTGTGAAACATTTTCTCAGCATATTAAATTGGTAAGCTGCTAAGCTAGAGTTGAAAGAACAAAGGAGCCTTACTCTGCACGTCTCAGCAGCCCGAACCACCAGCTTGAAGACAGCTGTGAAATCCCCTGGGCCAGAGGGACCTGGAGAGAGAACCCTGAGGAGCTGTTCCTACAACTGCGCCCTTCACCCCATCACCCTGGTACCCGGGCTGTGATCATCTTAACACCTGACAATGGAGAAATCTGGGTCAACTTCAAGGCAACAAAGAAGTTTCATCTAAGATCACTTCTCAAGACAGAATCTGAGGCAAAGTTCATTTCATATGACAGCTGATTCAATTCAGTTGTGGGAGATGATTTATTCAATGTTATCACAGTTGCTTTTCTTAAATATAATAAGAAAATTTCACCCCACTAATTGAAATCATTTTAGAAACAAGGAGGCAAAGAAGCTCCAGTTAGTACACTATGCAAACAAACATCTCTCAGACTCTAAGAAGCACACAGCTTGCCCAGAGAACTTGCTTAAATGCATGTTTATCAGTAAATCCATCAGGGCAGGAGATTGTGCTTGTCTGACAACATGTGCAGACACAGAAGTACTTGGTCCCCAGAATACTGTACAAGTAACAAAGATGCAACCAATACCCAGGGTCTCACTCTCAGCACTGCAGCGAGCATTACAGAAGAGAAACCACACAAAGACAACTGACTGATCAAAACTGTCATTCTTTGATCCACACTGGAGCATATCATGGGAGTAGTTACTTTCTGGGTCTTCAGACAGTATGATTTCTTTGTTCACATTGTTGATTTCTATATGCAAGAGAAAAAACACACAAGTTTTTCCTTAAAACTGACCTTCACATGATGTAGATAGATACTACAGTTTAGTGATTTAGGGGGCAGTAATTATAATCAACAAAGATGACAAGTGAAAATAGCTTGTGAGAATGAAAGGGTCGTAAACTATTATATGAGGAAGATTTTGAAGTTTCATAAGTGGCTATTTACAGTTATGGACTACAAGGAGACAACAACCAAATAAAACAAAATCCCAGCATTTTGATTCACTTAGAGTCACTCTGTGTGTGACAGATACAACAAAGCGATACATGATCTTTGTACTTGTTATCAGAATCCACTGGTTATATGACCAAACACACAAACCAGTTTAGTCAATTTAGTTCATTGCTAGTAAAGTTCTAATGCTACTCCTTTTAGATTCATTGCTAATCCAGTGAGTCACAACCTCCCAGCAATGCAACAGAAAATCGTCAACAAGATTTTGCTGATTCAGTTTGTTTGGAAATACAGTTCTGGACTTACTTTATAAAAAGCCTTTAGAATTGGAGGTGGGGCTGAAAAGAAAAATAAAAGGCCCTGTCAAAAAACAAAAGAAATAATGCAAAAAGGAAAAGAAGGGTTTATGTAGAACAGATATTAAATGTGTAATGCCATATAAATTCTACTGAAGAAAATACATTCTGACAGCTTACAATGTTAGATTGATTAGAAAAGTTTTGGAACAATACCAAAGTCCATGAAAGGCACGGGAAATAATTTCAAAGGAAAGGGAGAAAATAAAAAAAATACGTTTCCCTTTCTCATTGAAGAGTATTTTAATATAATAACAGAACAAAGGTTTCTGGAGTGTCACCATGTGTTTCATGGAAGAACAAACAATAATATGTCTAATTAAAACAGATACTAGCTCAGCTAAGGCAATATTTTTTGGTTAATGTGACTTAAATTACCCAAGAAATTCTAATACAAGCAGTTTTTGGATATGCTGTTTACCTTTGTGTATAAAGGAATAGTAAATAGTTTTATAATATGTATGTGATAAACCTGATCTTTCTGCTTTTCAATTTTGCCTCCACAGAGGTAAATAACCAAGTGAAATAAGATGGTTTCCAGAACTGTTCATCTGGATGCTCCGTTCTTAAATTAAAGAGACACAAAGCAGATTATAACAATGTATTTGAACTTGGCAAAGGGAAAGTTCAAAATACTGAGGTATACTCTATGGAAGATTCAAAAGAGAATTGACTAAGGAGTCAATGCAGCCCCTGTCAGGGGCATCCTGCTTTGGTGGGGTTGCTGTGGGGCTCTGGGAACCTGTGTCCTTGACCTGGGTGGTTTTCAACCTATGCTCTGAGAAATACTGCTCCAGAACTTGACCTCCAGATATCGGGAGCCGACGGTTCAGCGTCCAGATGGAACTACATTGTAACAAAGGGAAGAAAACATTTGGAGAGCAAATCCCACAGTTTACTTTCTTATTCTTTATTTCTTCTCTTCTTACTTCAGTGCAGAAAGAAAAAAATCATGATGCCTTATAATTTATGGCACATGATAATAATTGTTGAAAAAGAAAGATTCCCCTTCCTTAACTTGTATCTAAATGTTTTGTACTGTTGTATTTCATTAGGTTCCTTCTTGCTGCTTGGTGGTGGAATTTATCTGCCTAGTGTACAGCAGATTCTAAGACCTCAGGAAAGCTCAAGAGCACTTGGACAGTCATCAGATGCTGTCAACATCTTTTATAGAATTTTGATGTATTGACAAACAGAAAATCCAACTGCTCCTCTCCGCAGTGCAGCCCATGTAGTCTAGGGCTACGATTTCCTAGGACCTTTTGGAGAACTGAGACTAAGGGCTGATCACACCAGAAAGGGTCCAGGTGGCAGCTGTGTCAGGAAGCTGTCTTGCTTCTTATTTATGGCTCCTCTGGCCACATCACAGGGACTGTACCACTTGAGCTCCAGGGACACTTGAGTTCTCCGATGATTCCAGCACTGAGCATGAATGGGAGGGTGGATTTTTTCCAAAGAAATTTTCCCACCAGAGAGCAGGGGCCAACCTTGAGCAGACCCACTGAGGGGAAGGTTGGTATGCCCAGGGTTCACAACCTTCTGCAAGAGCAGGTGCTGGAAATAGTATTCATGTGGTACCAGCAGTAGTCATGGGTGCTCAGGAGCTGGAGGGGATAATGGTAGCTGTATTTGGCTAGTGGCCTGATGGAAACCACAGTTCAGGGTTAGGGGCAGGGATGCTAAGCCATCGTGACTGTTGACAGGGAGACTCTGTAAAACTACTCCACGCCCAAGATGAATGTGAATTTTTCTATAAGAAGACCATCCCTTATGCTCAGGGGTTTTATTCCAAGACACACCCCCAATGGTTATCTGAAAGGATGTATAGAACCAAATGTTATATACACTGTGCTATAGCACATACACACACACACATGTATGACAAAGTTTAATTTATAAATTAGGCACAGCAAGAAATCAGTAACTAATTAAAATAAGATAGAATGATTAACATGCAATAAGAAAGGTCATGTGAATATGGCCTCTCACTCTTTGTCTTTTCATGTCATATTCTTATTCACCCTTCTTGTGATGATACTTAAACACCAGAGCTTCTGTTTGTCATATACAAACAGCTATTACTACTCATGAACTTTTGAGCAATTTTTAAATAAAATAAAGGTGGAGTAAACACAGATCTCCAAATACAGAGTGAATTTGGTGGAGTAAGTGTCTACAGATATCTAGAAATTGACTGATGGGCCGGTAATTAGAATATGGAACAGCACTATGCAGACAAATCATGTTCTACACAGGACAGAGATGCATGGCATGAGAATTTCACGAAGCACTTAGAATAGGATGCATTTTTAGACATATTTGTGGGATTTTTCCATGCAATAGTTTTAGAGGATTATTGATTTATTGGACCAGAATCATGGAAAGTGAAACTGTGGGTAAGGAGGGGATACCACATGTTATTAGAGCCCTTTGAGCCTATAACCTCTGCTCAGAGAGAGAATAGATTCCCAAACTTAAAGTTACTTTCTCCACTAGTCTATAGAAGATCATGTCTTAGAAACCACTATTCCAAATGCCCTAGATCTGCCCCAAATTGGGCACTTAACATGTGTAATGGTTGGAATGGAGTTTGTTCCCTCAGAAGTCATGTGTTGGAACTTGTTCTTAAATGTGGTGATGTTGATAAGTTTGGAGGCCTTTAAAGGCTGGAATTTAGTGGAAGATTATTAGGTCAGAGTGGACACTATTCCCAGAAGAAACAAATGGTGGTCTCAGGGAACATGCTAATTCCTGTGGAAGTGAGTTTTTGTGAAGGAGCAATACTTACCCCTTCTGGTTTCTTTGGCTTCTTGTCTCATAATGTGATTGCACTTCTGGTCTCACCATGACTGCATTCACGGGCATTCTCACTACTTTCCATCAGGCCCTCACCAAGGACGAATCAGTGAGGCCACATAATCCTGGAATTTCAGCCTCCAAAAGTGTGAAATAAGTAAATGTTTCTTTATCAAGTACATCGGCCTCTTGTAACAACTGCAAACAAAGAAATACAGTCCTCCACCCTATAATTGTAGGTTATTAACTATGTTGATATTCTTCATCTTCTTTATCTGAGTGGCCAACCCTCTGAAGAGAGAGCAAGTGTCTTGTCTTAATATCCACAAGAGCAATAAGAGGAGTGTGTGCAGAGCCCTGTTAAATGCGGAGAGAAAACATCATTAAGTACCTATTCTGCACCAAGAACTATGGTGGGCAGTTCACATTTATAGCGGACACAGTGGTAGATATTACAGCCCACATGACAATCCTTTCCTCTGTACAACAACAAAGGAATGGCTCCTAAATAGTCTAATTGCCTTGTGGTAAACCACCCTGCTGAAAGATCCTGACGACTGGCTCACACCAATCAGAACTCAGTATCCATCTAAGGCGTCCTTGGATTATGGTTGGGCATGAGACCTACACTAGGCATACAAATTGAAGGAAAAGATTGGTTTGCCCTTTTTTGGAGAAGAATTTAGGCTGGAGCCAAGGCTGCGGGCAACATGTTCATAGAAGGATCTAGATAGAGCCTTGAAGTCACAGCTACTAATCAATCAACCAAGCCCAAACCACTTGACGGCAGATGTCTTCTATTTACTCCCCACATCTATCCCAGACCTCCTCTCCCACTCTCTGCCCACGAAGTCTGACCTGTGTGGACCAGTCCATGCTTTCTGTTGCCTTCTGCCTTCAAAGTGTCCTGGCTTGAAACATTCTGATACATGAGGTAATAAATCGTTTATCATTCATACTAGTGTAAGTCATGTTTCCAGGTCCTTACAGTGAAAAGTCTTCCCCACATACCTCTTCTTTTTTTTTTTTTTTTTTTTTTTGTAGTACTAGGAATCAAACTCGGTCAGCTTCCAAGGTATGCATGGTACCACTTGAGCTAAATCCCCAGCCTGCCTCCCTCATACCATTTTTAAATGTTTATAAATTGTCTTTTTGTTTGTTTGTTGATTTTTTTAGACAGGGTCTCGTTTTGTAGTTCAGTACGTCGGCATCTTGTAGCAACTGCAAACAAAGAAATGAGCTCACTACGTAGCCTAGGCAAGCCTTGAACTCATCAATCCTCCTACCTCTTCCTCCTGAGTCCTGGGATTATAGGCATGAGCCACCACGCCCAGTTTCTAATACTTTCTTAGTCAAAAATCATAATGAGAAAATAGGGTCATGATTTTATTTCCTTGAGGCTATATTCATTTTTCTCTAGCATTTAATTAATCTTAATAGGAAAACATGCTGAAATAAGCTAGAACATCTATAGAGAGGAGTCAATTTGCCTTGTCTTAAAGGACATCTTTGGGATTCATTTCAAATGATTCAAAGCCTTTGTATCTGGGCATGGTAGCACTTCTTTGTAACTCCAGCGCCCTGGGAGGCTGAAGCGGGGGATCACAAATTGATTATCCTGAGCACCTTAGGTAATTAGTGAGGCTCTGTCCCAAAATAAGAAAAACTAAGAATGTAGCTCAGTGCAAAGACCCTGGGTTCAATCCTTAGTGCTGGAACACACACACACACACACACACACTTTTCATATAGAAAGAAGCAAGTGTACAGACAAGTTTTATGATTAATATAAAGATTGTTCTTATATGCCTTGGAGTCTCTTACTTTTTATTTTTCCCACTTTACCATCACATCACATAGACAACCTTTGTTTCTGTTTCCACATGTTCTCAAAGGTGTATGTGTGTGCATGTGTGTGCGTGCATGTGTATGCATGTGTGCATGTGTATGCATGTGTGCATGTGTGTGTAGACCTCAGGGTAGCTGAGAATATGTTGCATACATTATGAGTCTTTGTAAATACTTCAGTAAGCCTCTCTAAGACAAAGACACTATCTTGCCTGACCATAGTGTAGTTATCAACTTTAGGAAATGTAACATGAATACTTTAATCTACAGTTAGTATTTCACTTTCCAATGGCACAATAATATTCTATAGCATTTCTACTTCCATTTGGAATCAAGTTGAAGAAAGCGTGTTATATTTAATTTTTATTCCCCTCCAATTTTCTTTGACTTGGAAGAGTTTACCAGACCTTTACTCATGTTTACAGTATTTACATTTTGAAAACCCCCAGCTTTGCTTTCTCCTTTAAATACAGTGCTCCTAGTTTTAAGATAAAATGCTCCTAATTTTTTTCTTTTCATCTTTTAGATTCTGCTTGTGTACATCCTGTTAGAAGACTATTCTATGACTTTGCCCCACCCCCACATAGGGAACTTCTTCACTGTATAGCAAGGAAGCCTAATTTCCAAAGCAGGCATCTATCTGACTGCAGAACACTGATGCCAGCTGCCTCCTGGTGATTGTTTCATTCATCTGCCCTTTTGGGGAAATTTAGTGAAGCCATGGTTTGCTATGTCTTTAATTGAAGAGAGGTTTCTTTCTCATGAGACCAATGTCTGGGCCAGGTAGGTTACAATCAAAGGGTTTCTATAGCTTCTGAATTGTTTTCAAATCCTAGCAACTGGGCCTTCACTAGTCAATTAAATAACTCTTAAGGGGAAAAACTCAATTAATTTTTCAGGCCTTTTCCCTCCGTAAGGTACTTTTCTTTTAGGGCATCTTACTTTTTCCTCTGCAAAAGAAATGTCTGCTCTGTCTATTCAGGCCTGGGGCAATATGTTTCCAAGTAGAAGGCAAATTGCTTTGTTCTCAGAAGCAGCTTTGGGAGAAGGCAGCCCGAGGTGGTGTGGAGTCACAGGCCTCCCACGTGCCTGTCTTATGTCAGGGGTCCCATGGGCCTTCACCACTCACTTCTCATCCATACTAATAGTGCCACGGGTCACATCTTCCATATCTCCCACTTCCTCTTTCTCTGGGGATTTTCCCTGCTCCCAAAGACAGCTGGAAAGACAACACACATTGCTCAGGCTTTGCAGGTGGGTCTCTCAGCTCTTGAGCAATCTAGATGCAATAGATTTATGTGAACAGTGGATCCCCAAAACCAGTTCATTTGGCATCGAATCAGAACTTACACCAGGCCGCAGAGATTTTGAAGGAAATGAAGCCAACTCTTTACCTGTAATTACATTCTGCTGACTTGTCTGAAGTTATTTCTTTTGGACATTTCAGGTCTACACAAAGCTTCAGAGAGAAGAAAGTGGGCATCATTGCTGTGCTTGGTGCTGGTGAGCTGGGTGCAGAAAGGCAAACTTGTGGTCCTTGAACTACATTACAGGATACAAATCACACAGCTGAATCTGGCAGCTATTATGAGGCTGAAATAAGCACATATATTCACAGAGCAAAGCAATCAAATTATGTGTTCAACGTAATAATTACTAAAGCTCCACAGGCATCATTTGTTTTGAGCTATCTGCTAGCATGGATCCCTAAGGCTTCCTTCCCTTGTAGGGAACACAGAAATGGACAGGAACAGGAAGCTGGGGTGGAGCCCAGACACAGCCATTAGTTTTCTTTTGTGTGTGAGCAATTGTTTTAAAGTTTAAATGCAACCTTCCATGTATCATTTGTCGCCACAAATTACTGCTTAGATGGTTTATTCTAAGTGCCAACTTTCCTGGGTACCTTCTGTGTTTTACAAGTCGTCCCATCAAACAAGGATTATTATTCTTCAAGAAATTATCCAGAGTGGCTTGTTACATGACAGACATGTGGTTTGAGTTTCTTGTAAATGCAGAACAAAGCATCAGAGAGTGTTTCTTTTCATTATCTGAGTCAGGCGGCCCTGAGGAAACATCAGATAGTTCATTATTCAAATGAGAAATTTTTTTGCCTTTCTTTTTTGGTTTTATTTCTGTATATCCCTGACATTTCAGCAAGCAAGCTGCCTCTTCTAGAAGCACCATCTGCTTTACTTTTCAACTGTGAAACCATCTGAGAGTATGAAACTTCTCCTTTGTAGGAATACATGCAGGGGGAAGGGAATGGTGTTTTTAATTATGTACATGATTATGCATGAACATATACATATATATTTATGTGTATGTATATGTTTATATCTTTTTTCTTTTTTAATGCCAGTGCATAGATGTACAATCAAAGAATTTGATCTCAATAGAACAATGAAATAAAAGTCTCTACTTCAACTTTCTTCCAAGTTGTATACTTATCGGATAGAAATTCTTTAGGCAAGGGCATTTTGGTCTTTAACCCATTAGTATATTCCTAACATGTAGAACAGTCTCTAGTGTACAGTGGGCGCTAATGTAAAAGTTGTTGATGGAGGTGCTGGGAATATGAGTGCCCTTCCTGAGTAGTTTTGTGTGGTGGGCTGGGGATGGAGGAATAAAAAATTACTCTTCCTGTGTGTGCCTTCCCTGCTCACCACCCTCACCCAGAAGTGATCATGGTCTTCTGTGCTGATGCACACACTGTCCCAGGATTCCAGTTTCTGTTGGGTTCACCTTCTGTGACTTGTATCATTAGATGACAGAGTAAGGATATCTTGAGTCCAGCTCTCTGGAATATTTACATTATCTCAGTGAGTGTGAGCTCAGACCCTGAGTTCAGCAATTCATGTACATGTACAGTGATAGTAGAAGAAACTGAAACCTATTATCCGTTGAGATCACTAGCAACACCTAGGAGCTTGGTGGGAAGCCCCCCCCTGGGGCACACCTGGCATGGAATAACAGCTGAAGACTGGCTTGAAGTCCTGCAACTGGAAGGGGGTTATCTTGTGTCAGTTGGGAAGTCAGTTGAGGCTGAACACAAAGTCAGCTGGCCTTGAGGCTCTTATGTGGAAGGGATCCAGGTGCACATATTGGATCTGCTCAGTCCATCCCTAAAGCAGTTGAGAGCTGTAGACACTTTGATTTTTCTTGAGAAAGTTACACAGAGCACAAAGACCATCTGAGATAATCCAGGCCACAGTGTGAGTCTGACAGCTAACTGATGTGAGGACTTGCATCATGTGATCATGTTTTAGGGATTACTACAGTCAGGAATTTTAGTGACTCTGTTCATTATGGAATGAAATCCAAAATCTAAGCAAGGTTTGCAAATGCCTACACCAGACCTCTCTGCTCAGAATGAAGCCTATGCATCCACTGTGAGCTGGAGAAGGCCTGAAGGACCCCCCAACCCCCATCTCGGGCACATGTACCATGGGCCCCACCAAGTTGCTTTGAGCAGAATGCCCTCACTTCTGATGGTCATGGGTTTAGGAAAGGGGTCAGTGAGTGCATTCCTTATTTGACATATTATATCTGAGGTACTGATGATATAATCAAGGAGAAGTTTGCAGTACGGAGATGGAGACATGAGATCTGGCTGGAAGCTAAGGTTTAAGAGGTTTAAGGTTTAAGTGGCCAGGTTTCTTATCTTTCAGACTATGCCCAACATCCACAATTTAAAGGAGAGGTTTAATGTATTTCCAGGTTCACCCCATGATAGACTGGACCCAGGCAGAGATGTTGTGATGAGGCTCATGGGAGAGGGTGCTGCTGGGTTCATGGCTAGAAAGCAGAAGAGGGAAGACTCAAAGCAGAAGCAGTGTAAGACCAAAGCTGTGACCACCACATCTGGGGCATGCTTTACTAACTTGTCATGCATTTCTTAATTTGGAAAAGATGAAATGTCAGGATCAATGGTCACACAATTTTATGTGACAATATAGAGTAAACTAGGTTATTTGAGATGAGTGTAGAAAGAGAGACACGGGCACCAGTGGGACGGGGATGGGCAGAAGACTTGGTGTCAACAAAGACACCGCAGACCCTGATGCAATGACTGGATTAGGAAGAAAACTATGAAAAATGATGCTACAGATAATTAAGCTAATACCACTGACATGAGAGAACTCTTTAAGCTACATGAGTTAACATGACAACCTTATGAAATAAGTTTTGTTATGGCCTTTTTCAAGATGAAGAACCCAAGAAACAGAGAGGCCAAGCAGCAAACGATAAGGTTGGGATTAAACTCATCCAGTTCCATAATCTGTGAACTTGTTCTCTCTCAGATATCTCACCAAAGGAAGGGGAAGCAGCTGTTGAGGGGTTACCCATGTGGGTACAGTTTCACACAGCCTGGAGAAGTCAACATAAATGCTGAGTGCAAAGTGTCTACTGGATTTCAGTACTAGGAGGACCCTGAGAATTGCTGGCACTTCAGCAGAATTGAGGCAAAAGTTTGAACTGAAGAACGCGGTTGGTGGCACCTTTATTCCATCTCTTTATTTACCACAGAGCTTTGTTTCAGATAATTTACATAAGTTTTCACAAAACTGTCATTTGTTAAATGTTGCGAGTATATGACTGAGTGTGAAACTTAAGTTGGCCATAAGAGCTTCAATTCTCCATCTCACCTTGGTTGTACAGAAACAGCCTCTGATGCAAATTTAAAGCCATACAGTGCAGTAACAATCAGGGTGCACATCATTGTTTTTCTTCCTATGGGCAGTTGTGAGGAAACAAAGCTACAGAGCTTTGGAGGATGAGGACCGGAAGTGAATGGAGGCTCAGGGGTTGCTATTGTGGGGTTCTGATTGCTTCCAGGAGACTGGGCAGGCTTTATTCTCTTACTGAAGCCAGAAATTCAATTCAATTCAGCATTCAGTGCTAGTCTTTTAGATCTTCTTTTGGATTCTGGTGGGAGAGGGGTGATCTACAGGATGAGAAAAAGACCTTATCCCTGACTTTAGGAAACCCCTCACCTGGAGGATGGAGGGTTCTTTGCTTCCTGCTGCCATCTCTTCCTCAGGCCACAATATTTTTTTTTTTTTTTTGAGACAGGATCTCGCTTTGTAGTCCAGGCTGGCCCTCAGCTCACTATGTAGCCCAGGCAAGCCTAGAACTCAGCAATCCTCCTGTCTCTGCCTCCCAAGTGCTGGGATTACAGGCGTGAGCCACCACGCCCAGCACTGTGGTATATAGCATTGATGGCTGGTGGGCGTGAGTCACCACGCCCAGCATTGTATGTGGTTACCGGATCGAACTCAGGGCCTTGAGTTTGCAAGGCAGGCACTGGAACCACTGAGCTAAATCTCTGGCCCCCTCAAGCCACAATATTAAGGCTTTTCCTGACCTCTGTAGCAGATGCCACTGAAAATGGCTCCAAACACAAAACTGCCTGTCTCAGATGTTCCAACCAACTCAAATGGGAGGAGATCCCTGGATTTGAGATTTTTCCAATCCATGCTGGACAAAAGCATAAAATTATTCTCACTTTAGAACAAATTCTTATCATTTGAAAGTCACCGACTAGTTGAAAGTAGCTTTTATTTTACTGTCTAGAAACATATGCAAATTTACTGCCTAATAATTATTTGTCTTTTTAGTCATACAATTCAAATGTCCTTTACTAATTTCAGAAGACCTGAATTTTAAAGCATTGAAAAGTATAAAATTTAAAAGAAAACAGCATGAAAACCCTTCATTATAAAAACATTAAAAAATAAAACAGTGACACATATATACCCATGTTTATAGCACCACAACTCATAATGGCTAAATTTTGGAAGCAGCCTGGATGTCCATCAACAGACGAGTGGATTAAAGTGTGGTATTAATAACAATGGGGTGCTGCTCTGCTATGAAGAAAGAGAAATGAGTCATTTGTAGGATAATAAAAGCATTTTAAAACCATAACATTAGGTGAAATGAATAAGACACAATATCATGTGGTTTCTCTTTGTGCAAAACCCAGAGTACAAATAAATTAAAGAGGAAAATAAAAGACAGATCATAGGAAGGTAGATCTTTGCAAATGAGAAGGAACCAAAAGTGGAGGAAGAGAAAGAGTAAAAAGAATATGTTATAACCCAAATGTCCATCAACTGGAGAGTGGATAAAGAAGATGTGTTTTTTTTTTGTTTGTTTTGTTTTTTTTTTTACAAAATCGATCCATTTAGGTGCAAATGGAGACATCTGGAGGATATACTAATAAGTGAAATCAATAGATCACAGATAGACAATTCCCGGATCTTCTCTTTGGCATGAATACCTGTAGATGCAAATGAGTTCTAGAAAGTAGGACAGCTTTTATAGAGTGGAATATTTCTATAGGAAACTTGGTGTGGGAATGTGATGAGGGGAA
>PVIC010032962.1:0-20401 GCA_004025085.1 Thryonomys swinderianus
GTAGGTTTCATCCAATCCTCAGGAAATTTATGTCTCCTCTCTGCTTCGTATCAAATTCCTTATCATTCAGCAAAAGTAAAATTCCCTATGGCATTAAAAATGTTTTTGAGGTCCTCTCCTCTTTTTTTTTTTTTTTTGAGAAAAAAATTTCAACAATATAATCCTCCCAGGAAGTTCATCACCTTTCCTGCTGGACAGGGGACAGGGGATGGGAGGAAGCAATGCCATGTGGGGAGCACCCTCCCTCCTTCCCCTATAGCTGTTGCCTGGAAATGACCTCTGAGGGTCTCCTGTGCTAGTGCTCCCTGGATCGAGGTTTGCAAATGAGTCAGTGTGTGTGTGTGTGTGTGTGTCCAGTTTATCTTAAATTCAATGCATGTTCTTTATTTGCCAATTCCACCAACTCTACTTGCAAATCTCTTTTTAGTCTTAGTGAAGTAAGAGTCTCCCATAAAAGTGTGGGTACATGGTTCAGGTAAGTGGTATCTTTTCCATTTTCAGTTCTATAAACAATAAAACAGATACACTAATTTATTTGTGCTTTGCTTTAGGTGCCAAGATTAAATCCAGAGTCTCCCACATGATGAGCATTGAACAGTGAAGGCTCTACCTCTCTCAGTAGCTATTTTGAAGGAAAAATAAGCACACTTTCGCTTCAAGTTTCAAGCCTCTTGATGTTCAGCGGGGCGTGGTGGTGCAGGTCACTAATCCCAACAGTCTGGGAGGCTGAGGCAGGAACATCAGCAGCTAGAACTTACACTGAACAAGTAAGCAACACCCTGCCTCAAAATTTAAACAAAAAAGGTGAGGATATAGGTCATTGCAAAGATGCAGGGTTCATCCTCAGAGACACAAAAAAGAAAAGAGTAACCTTAAAATTGTTATTTTTATTGTCATTTAGATTTAATTAAAAAGCACCCACTAGTATCACCATAGCATGGCCCATTTATAAATTTCTTACTAGTGAAATGTTCAAAACTCGTTCTGTGTCCTGTTACTTCTATTAGTGTCTGAATGTAAAGAATTTAATGGATATTTCAAATGACTTGATTTTTCTATAGACTGTATAAATGAAGGAATGGATGCATATATAAAATAATAAGCCCAAGGTATATACCTCCCCACACACACGATCACCTAATGAAAGACAAAAAAGGCAGTTGGAGATACATGACAAAGCTATAAGGGGGAGAGATTTTAATTGCTTACTTTCAGTGAATTTTTTTTGTGATTGATAATTCTCTCATTACTCCACTTTTTTTTTTTTTTTGTGCAGTACTGGATATAGAACTCAGAACCTTGTGTGTCCAGGGTTGGCATGGTACCACTTGAGCTACATTCCCCAGCCCCTACTCCATATTTTATTAGAATGTCTTTCAGGTTTCCCAGAAGGAGCCCAGCGCTGAGAACATCACTGTGAGCTATCATCTCCTTGTTCTGCAAATAGATGCTAAGGCAAAAACTTAGATCAGGTTACCTCTAACATCAGGCTTAGGACCTTAGGTCCTCCTGGTGAGGGAAAGAATAAATAAGGGATCAGGGGCTCCAGAGGCTCCAGAGCAAGAATCAGCATAAGGAGGGAAGAAGATTAAACAATACCAAAATGGAAAAGACAGGTCTCTGCACCATCCACAGACCCAGCAGCATTTACTTCTGGTGATAGCAATGGTGTATTTTATAGGAGAACAGAGTTCCTAAATCCTGCTGAGTTCAGGAAGGAAAGACTAAAATCTACTGTGTTTCCAGAGTTTACTCAATGAGGAAAATAAAATAAACTCATGTCCGTGTGCATGGCTTAAGAATGCTGGGATGGTGATAGGGCCAGTAATCCTGTGTCAGAATTCATTAAATAACCCTCTCGCAGGCTCAGCCCAAGACTTCATTTTCACCCCTTCCTCCAAGGGCCCTGGATAGCTGCTTTGGAGGTCCTGTTGAATCGCTGACCAATCTGGGCCACAAGCAAGTAGCAGAAACATCAGAGAGAGTTATGGTAAGATATTCTGTGAGGTCTGCATGTTCTGTAGGAGGGCAGCCCTGTGGCTGAGTTGTGATTACACAGTTCAAGTCAAGCAAGGAAATTTGCAGAAGATGTTGTGCCACATAAACAGAAAGCAACATCAACTAGTACTTGGACAGGGTGCGTTGACTGGTCCATTCATGAAAAAAATCAGCAAAATTAGGACCAGGAAATATAAGATTCCAGTGACTCCATTTGAACTTATGTCAGTTTTTAAAGACCTCTGATAATGGGCCGGCTTTAATAATACTGCATTGAGCCATGTTTATTTTGGATGGAACAAAGGTCTTCTTCGGTCAGGGTTCCTCCCTGTAGCGTTGCCTCCACGTTACAATAAAACATCAGTGGGCTCCCACACTGCCACAGCAGGTGATGCAAGCTAGTCCCTCGCTGCCCATAAGCCCAGCTGGGATCTAGCAGGATACCTGTCATTTCAGCTAGTTTTCCATTGACCATGCACTTGGGTAGCCACTGAAAATCAACTTCCAAATGTGAACCCTGTTTAGGGAAGGAAGACTTCACTCAAGCCACACCCAGTATAATGTGCACACATATGCACCAGTTTGGGTCACGGTATCCAGATATTTGGTCTAATATCTTTTTGGATTTTTTGGGAGGTGAGATTGATGTTTGAATTGGTGAATGTCTTGTAAAACAGGTTGGTTTCCATCCTGCGGGAGGTTATCAGCTAATCAGTTGAATATCTGAATGAAATAAAGACTGACTTTCCATAACTGATAGAGAATTTTACCACTAGATGACCTTCAGGCTAGAACTCATTTGTTTGTTCTTCCCTTGGGCCTTTGGACATCAAGAACTTTCCCTGCCCATGTTGAGTTTTTCAGATCCTGCAGTCACTTGAGCCAAACACTTAGACTGGGTATATGCCTCCTCTGGATTCTGCTTCTCCAGAGCAGTCCTGACTAACACACCTGGGTAGGAGAGACATTCCAGGCTATAACCATGTGCTTATTCGCTTCTTTAATTTTGGACTCATATGTTCCTTCATCAAGACAGATTCTTTAAGACTCTGTTTTAGGACTGGTGCAGGTATTTTGTCAGTGCTGGCAGAGTGTGGATTAACGAAAGATAACTTGATAGTATTTGTTAAAATTAAAAACATGTAAGCCTATGTCCTATTTAAACCCTAAGGAAAGCGCCGCAGAGCAGGAAATACTAGGAGATAAGTTACTGAAAATACGTCCAGTCATTGCATCAGTACCCCGGTGACAGTCTTCCCTGGGAATTAAATGTAAATTCTCCTTCTCACATGGATTAAACTGTGGGAGCAGTGAATGCTGGATTCTGCCGGCTCCTCGAGGGCTAGGATACCTGGCTTAGAGTAGAACTTCCAGAAACATCAGAGCAGGCCGCAGTGGCTGGTGTGTGTGGTAAGAAGATGGCAACATGAGGTGGACAGTGTTGAAGCCAGTGACAAAGTGCCTCCCAGAGCCTCCACCCACTATGGACGGCTCCATAAGAGACGCTGGGCAGCAAAGCATGGGGTTGATGTGCTATGAGCTGCACTAAGACTGGGGCTTCTAGACGTAACTAGGAGAATGACGTGGGGCCAGTGTGGGGAATGAAGAAGGAAATCGGTGAAGTAGAAATCTACGATGTTACCCTGGTTCAGCGTAAGCCCAAGGCTGCTGCACCCTGAGGAAGGATGGATGCCCTCCATTTTCAGAAAAGAAAAGTTTCAAATGTCAGCAGGTGTCCTTTCTTGTCCCTTGGTTCTTCTGCTTGATGCCAAGATCTTAACTGTTAGTTTCATTTTTTTTTTTTTTTTTTTTGAGACAGGGTCTTGCTTTTTGTAGTTCAGGCTGGCCCTGAGCTCACTATGTAGTTTAGGCAAGCCTGAAATTCAGCAATCCTCCTGCTTCTGCCTCCCTAGTTCTGGGATTACAGGCAAAAGCCACCACGCCCAGCATTGTGGTATGTGGTATTGATTGCTGGTGGGCGTGAATCACCACACCCAACATTGTATGTGGTTACCAGGATCGAACTCAGGACCCTGCACTTGCAAGGCAGGTGCTGGAACCACTGAGCTAAATCTCCAACCCTGTTAGGTTCATTTTTACACTAAAAGTCTTTTACCTCACGGAAACACCTCAGTGTTTTAGAAAAATAATAAAGGAGGGTCAGAGATTTAGCTCAGTGGTTCAGGCATCTGCCTAGCAAACTCAAGGTCCCTGGTTTGATCCCTGGTAACTACACAAAACAGTACTGGGTGTGGTGAGACACACCCACCAGCAATCAGTACCACACACCACAATGCTAGGTTTGATGACTCACACCTGTAATCCCAGCATTTGGGAGACAGAGGCAGCAGGATTGCTGAGTTTGAGATTTGCCTGGGCTCCATAGTGAGCTCAGGGCCAGCCTGAACTACAAAGCAAGATCCTATCTCAATAATAATAATAATAATAATAATAATAATAATAATAAAAATGACAACAGCAGCAGCAGCAACAACAATAACAATAGTAAAGGACTAAAGGGTGTAAAAGGAAGATATGTTTAGCTGTATAAAGAAGAAAACATTGCCTCTAACTTTTGTGAGTGCCTCTATTCAAAGAATCCACATTTCTACTACCTGCTCCTTTGACTTACCAAGAAAGAAGCCGTGAACTACAAACACACAGTAATTATCATTTTATCACTATTTCCATGTCTGGAGTGTTATTTGAGTGGACATTGTCTTAGTCACTTTCCTTGTGTTAGTACAAAATAACCAACACCCACACTTTAACAGAGGCATAGTTGACTTGGTTCATAGATTCTACTGTGCTGGGTCCAAAGTTGGGCAGCACCAAGAAGAAACAACATGGTGGTAGAACACAGCAGAAGAAAACTGGTCAACACAGGACAGGTAAGAAGCCAAGAGACTTGGGAATAAGCGCACGCCTTTCCAGGTGATCACGTTTCCAGTAATTTACCTTCTACTGGTTCCCAACTCCCAAGAGCATACTCAAATATTGAACTCATCAGTGGTTGAATCTACCAATGAGTAGAGGACCCCCTGTGATATAATTGCCTTCCAAATACATAAGACCTTGGGGGGGATGTTTTAGATCTAAATCATAACAGACACCAGGAAGCATACTAATTCTCCTGAAGCAACAACATTTCTGTAAACAAAATGAGCAATATAGAAAATATCTAAAAAATATGATTTCTTCAAAGATTATTGAAATGGACTTCTTGATTCGTTACTCATAAAAATATATAATGTCACATTCTTTCAGACAAGAGAAAAGGTGCAAGGCTATTCTTTGGTTTTTAGCCTTTATCCTTCATTTGTGTATAATTTTTTTTTTTTTGAGACAGGGTCTCGCTTTGTAGTTCAGGCTGGCTCTGAGCTCACTATGTAGCCTAGGCAAGCTTTGAACTCAGCAATCCTCCTATCTCTGCCTCCCAAGTGCTGGGATTATAGGCGTGAGCCACCACGCCCGGCTATAATTTTTTTTTTTTTTGAGACAGGGTCTTGCTTTGTTGTTCAGGCTGGCCCTGAGCTCACTATGTAGCCCAGGCAAGCCTCGAACTCAGCAATCCTCCAGTCTCTGCCTCCCAAGTGCTGGGATTACAGGCATGAGCCACCACACCCGGCTGTGTATAATTTTTAAAAGTTTCATTATGTTATACTTTATATATCATGCATTTACTTGCTTTATGCATACAAGTCAATGCATTTTGGCAAATTTACAGAACTGAACAACTATCATCAGTAATTTGAGAATTCTTTTATCACCACAAGAACAAACTTTGTGTCTAATGAAATTTATTTTCACCCAGATCTAGGCAACTATAAATCCATTTTCTCTCTCTTATCTGCTCTCAGGGTATTGCAAGTAAATAGAATCCATGTTTTAGAGAGTTGAAAATGGCATCTCTATAATTGAGAGTATACAAGAAAGCTGTGTAGAAGTCATTTTCAAAAGAAGCAGTCCTATATTGTGAGAAAATACAGAATAGATGAGGGCTTTTTCAACTTATTCATAACATATAACCATCTATACATAACGAAGACTAATCATCAGTCTATATAAACCTACACCATATATATGTCCTATGTGACACAGCTCATAAGTTTGCCAAACATATAGCAGAGAATTTTTATATAGAGGGCCAGCCTGTGTGCCTTGGGTAAGGTAAGAAACGTGGTCTTTGAGATAAACATAAACTGAGAAAGAAAGAAAATGGTATTTGTACAAAAACAGTTGGGTCATTCTTTCCAAATTCATTCTGAATTTGGTCTTCCCATCCAGTGTAGCTTTCAGGGAGAGAAGAAACATATAGCATTTGCTGCCATGAACATGCTGTAAAAACCTGTGGGAAAAGAAATATCTAGACAAGCACCTAATCATAAAGATGCTTTTAAGTGACTTTAACTTTACATAATGGATGTCACTTAAAATCACTTGAAACAATCAGCCGTGCTTGGTTCTGTGTAACATGAGTCTGACTGGGTCATGAAATACATGACACCAATCTACAGGGAAGATTCTCCTAAGGTGTATCAACAAATTTCAGGAAAGAACTCAAGTATCTTTGCAAATATAACCTGTCACTCCTGAACTTCATAAAGTACTACTTATTTTACTAAGAGATACTTCAAATGTGGAAACCACTTCTAAAATTTCCCTCAGTCCACTGGAATCAGGAAAAAGAAAATCTTAGAGGTCAGTGTAAGAACAAAACTCACTCTGGTCACTTTCACACATTTATAGACAAATGAAAGTCTGCATTAAATTAAGGGGCTAAAGAATAACTGTGAAGTTCAATGAACATATTCATAGTCTATTCATTAAAGAGCCCCATTGAGTCATAGCTAGGGGTGGCTGCATATGGTGTCTGGTATCAAAGGTCCTGCCCAATGTGACCCCTGCGATGACAGACCAAGGACTCGGCCTTCATCTGGATATCAAGAAACATACTGATGAAAGACACATCCAGGGCTGTTTGGTCCATCTGCCTCCGTATTTCATCCCTACGTTTCCTGGTTCAAATACAGGTGGTCCTTCCTGACCAGTGCTACATCTGATTCCCCAAACACTGTACTTGTTAAAGTACCCATTCCACTGGGCTAATGTCACAGTGAATACATAAAAGAACCATGGGTAAAGATGATGCATTTACACTTGCAACAGAACAGAGAAGAAAATAATTTTTTTCTCTTGCCTCAACACATATGGTTCCACTTTCATGGTTCTGCTGGTCTCCTGAGTTAATGACATCCCACCAGATGCCCAAGAGCAAAGAGTGATGGAACTGACGGGCTGTTCAAACGGCCTGAAACAAGCCGAATCGTGTGTCCTCAGCCATAAAATGCCATTCAAGTGACCCCGCGAACTGACATCTGCCCACATGTTGTACACATTTGGGGCCAAGTTGCCCATTTGTTCCTTTCTGATCTAAAGGTAAATATTGTACATGAAAATATTTACAAGTCCAGTCTTCTTTCTCTCAACAGGCCAGGGAAAGGGCAGGTCGGGCAGGTACCAGTTACAGGCTGAATTGCTGTGGTTCTTTCCATGTGCCTTGAGGAATTAGGTGACTTGCTGCCATCCAATGGAGTCCCTGTAATGGACATGAGACATATTCTGCATTTTTTTCCAAAACGTCCAAAATGACCCCTTGAAAATAAATGTAATTTTCTTACAATTTGATAAGCCACTTAATAATTCTGGATCCTTGCTGAACCTTCTTCTGTTTTATTAAGTTTGTACTCTGGGATTCATGTTGTTTCATGGGACACCTGGGAGATGATGTAGAAGTCAAAATATACAGAGCTGTGCAGTCTCCTACCATTGTCACAAAAGAAAATCTGCTGAGGTAATGTACGGATATTCTGCTTTCCTTTTCTTCAAAGTAGTCAATTCCTATTCAGTGAAGAACGGGGTGGTACTCCACAAACCAGGAAATCAAACACTGCTATTCACTGTGGCTTTTTATTATTTGTTTGCTAGAGAAATCACGTGGTTTGTTTGTCACTTGCCGCTGGCATAATACATTATTTTTTACTTTCTGATGGGTTTTATATATTCATCTCACTGGCACCATGTGTTCAAAGAAGGAGATGTGGTGCGAAGTGTCACAAAACAAGGACACTAAGTGAAAAATGATATTTGTATGAAAGATGTTAGCCCCTCATCTGTTCCACCATGTCCTAAGATTGTTGTGGTTTTTGTCTTGGAAGTTTTTCTGATGGCAGATGCACTGTAACTGCAATATCTTTCAGTAGAGAAATTACTTCAGAGGAACATGTTTAATGGCTTTGAATCTATTGCTTTCTTCTGAGCATCCTACCAGTCAAGTTGGTAAGGAATCCATGTTATATGTAGCTAATTCAAAGTACAGTCATCGTTATTCACATATAAACTAGGTTTTTTGTTTTGTTTTTTGAGACAGGGTCTCGCTTTGTAGTTCAGCTGGCTCTGAGCTCACTATGTAGAACAGGCAAGCCTGGAACTCAGCAATCATCCTGTCTCTGCCTTCCGAGTGCTGGGATTACAGGCATGAGTCACCAAGCCCAGAATTGTATGTGGTTACTGAGGATTGAACTCAGGACCCTGCACTTGCGAGGCAGGTGCCAGAACCACTGAGCTAAATCTCAGGCCCAAATAGAAACTAGTTTAAGTATTTATATAGATGTATACAACAATATATAAGAAATAATTTTGCTGTTACATATCTCTGGCTGAGCTCAGTATAAAATGGAAGCAACAGAGGATGATAATTGATAATCACATCTTCCTCATTCTTCTCAAATAAAACTCTGGCTTTCACTTGGAGTTATAGCACAGTGACTGTCTCTCCCCCCAAAGGGAGAGATTCTAAAACCCCAGGGATAACCCGAAACCACAGATAATACCTACTGAACCCTACACAAACTCTTTTTTCTTATGCATACACACCTAACATAAAGTAGAATTTATAAATTTGGCATAGCAGCCAATATAAAATAGGACAATCACAACAATATATACTAACAAAAATTATGCGAGTACAAGCTATTTCTTCAATTTTCCATTTAATACTTTTGGACCATGGTTGACAAGGCACAACTGAAACTGTAGTAAGAAAAACCAGGGACGAGGTGGCTACTGACATGTGTAGATTCTTCACAATGACTTACATAGTCCTTCATAATCAGGCTCCTCTGCCCCTCTTTTCTTACTTTGCTGGGCTCACACAGTCCCTTACTTTATTTCAACACAGCTACACAGATAGAAGTTCTGTGCTCCAGACAAACCCGTTCTGCCTTAGGGGGGGCTCCGCACGTATGATCCGTGTCTACCAGAACACTGTATTCCCCACCTTACGGGGTCTGCTCCAGTCGTGACTGGGGTCCCACGTTCCCAGTGCATAGCTTAACCACCCACCCTCTGCAGCCCCCAGCTCCCCCATCACTCTGTCACCTTGAGTCTTCATTTGATTCCTCTTAACTGTGTTTCATAGAACTTACCATTTCCCGATCTGTTTTGTTTCTTATTTGCATGTTTTCTTTCTCCCTGTTCTCTCACCCCGCTAAGAAGATGCATTTTGCAGAGTAAATATCTGTCATTAAGTGATGCAAGACTGTGGGTTACTTCATCTGCAAACCTAGTTTCTCTGATTAAAAAAAAAATAAAACTTTCTGGGATCCCAAAGACGTAAGGAAATTGGGATCTGAACCCTAGTCCTGGTGCCAGAGCTCACACTCCTAGGTTCTGCATAGCGTTTCATTCCGTAGCTCAGTGGTGGCCATAGGGCAAGTAGCAGAAACGGAGTCACAAAAACGAGAATCGTCCAGGTGAGGACGGGCATTGTGGATCATTCTCCACTTGTTGTTTATCCTGAGAAAAGTGGATGAGCAGCTTTACTTGCAGAGAGTCAGTTTTCAAGTCAGTCCTTTTGGCTGCGGTCTGGAAAATGGTTAGAAAAGTAGCAAGCCCACGAGGCCAATAAGAAAGCTGATACAGCAATCTGACTTCAAGATGATTTTAACATGACGAGGGAAAGGTACAGAAAGTGAGAGTGCTTGAGAGTATTTTGGGTGCTTTTTAATGGTACAACAAGCAGAATTTTGTGAGAAGACGTTCAGAAAAATGCCTAGATTCTGCCTTTGGTAAGTTTGATGGCTGTGCATGTTATCCAGGGGAAATTCTTTTCAAAATAGATGTAGTCTAGATCTGGGCTGTCCAGCACAGTTGCTACTAACCACATGTGGCACTTAAAAGATGGTTAATGTGACTAAGAATGAATTATATTTTTTATTTTTTGAGACAGGGTCTTGCTTTGTAGTTCAGGCTGGCCCTGAGCTCACTATGTAGCCCAGGCAAAACTTGAACTCAGCAGTCCTCCTGCCTCTGCCTCCCCCAGTGCTGGGACTACAGACGTGAGCCACCACACCCTGCAGAAGAATGACTTTTTAATTGTATTTATTTTAATTAACTGAAATTGAAACTCACAGCTGACTAGTGGCTTAAGACTGGAGATCCTGGTGGAGGCAAGTTATTAACAAAAGAGAATATAGAGAATTTGTAGATCGGCAAGTATATTAGAATTAACTAATGAAAGATTCTCAAGGATGGTAGACTGCCACCTAGAAGTGATACTATTACCCATCCAACATCTGTGCACTTGCCACTCTCATTTATTACTAACACATCTTAAATCTACACATCCCTCATGCAGCCTGAAGAAAATAAATAGATCTAATTGCAGCCTTGATTCAAAGCCAGCTTGAATAATCTGTGCATCCTCGTGAGTGTGTGTGTGTGTGTGTGTGTGTGTGTGTGTGTGTCTTACTAAGGTTTCAACTCATGGCCTTCATACTGAGCTATACCCTTAGATCATTTTTGTGTATATATGTGTTTGTCTGTACACATGTATGTGTAAGCATGTATGTATACGTGTCTGCATTATGCTTGTTGTTTGTGTGTATGTATTATTTGAGAGAGGATTTCACTAAGCTGTCCATGCGACACTGAAGCTTGTGGTCCTTCTTCCTCAACAACCCACAGTGCTTTTAGAGCACAAGTGGTGTCGTGCAATGTACCAAGGCCGAACTGATGTGAGAGATTCATCTGAGTTTACAGTTTCAGAGATTTTTAAGTCCAGAGCTGTGCAACAGAATTGAGTATCTATCAGTGGAGCTAAGGAGCCCAGTCACTGGGCTGGGGGTAGCCAGTTAAAGGTGCTGTCGTTGCTATGTATAGAGATGGCAGGATTTGGGGTAGAGCAGAAGCCGTGAGTTAGGGACAAATATCTAAAGAAGGAGGATACTAACCAGGCTTTCTCTGAGCACACTGTGGAGCAGTGGCGGCATCATGAAATGGCATCCAGCCATCCTCTCTTTCTCCTTTTACTTCTTCTTCCATCATGTACGTTTTCACAAATGGCTCTTAGTCAATTTTTAAATACGGTCAATGTAGCAATAAAAAAGAAAGTAATATTAAGCATGACAACAAAGGAAATATGAAGCTGGGGAAGAAAAAGTGAACCCAAGTGTGAGGTCAATACAAAAAAAATACATTCTGCCACATCCAGTGCATCAGCCAGAGCTAAGCCTCCACTTTTATTCTTTGTTTTCTGTTCACTGGTTTCAGTCTCTGGATGGCCTCTCTTTACATGAAACTTTTGGAAGGTGAAGCAGCCATATCAGTCATGAGTTGTCCTTTAGTTCTAAGTTTATGTTATGGGGCCAAGGTCACAGAACGTGTAATAGAGCCTGATTTTGGAGAGAAGGCTCTAAATTTCTAGCCTTGGATTAAAGCTTCCCAGGAGGCCACAGTGCATTTCAAATACGGAGTGAATTCCAAGCAGACATCCTTTTTTCTTGGACTTCAGGGTCACAGGAAAACCAGAGAGCTGCTGGGGTATTTTCATTCGTGACTCTAAACCCCAGTGACTGAGGATGGAAAAGAGTCTGACAGACAGACCAGGTCCTGACGGACCCCGTCTGGACAGCCTGACCAGGAGAGAAGCCATTCTTGCTCTGCTGTTGATCTCCAGGGAGGCTCTGGGCTCATTCAGCGAATGTTCTGCATGTCAGGATGAAGGTGGTTTGGCAGGGCACTGGGGGGGAAATACGACTTGCCAGTCCCTGCCAGACACGACCCATTTGTGTCCTTGGTAGTCAAAAGATAAACATCTGGCTGTACCCTGTCAGGGAGCGATTTTTTTTTTCTTTTTTGCCTACTGCCTCAGTTCATCTCTCTACCCAGACGTAATCCGCCTCAAATTCTGAAATCCTGTGGAAGTCCAATTTTCACTGTATCCAAGAATTTAGTACTCAAGTGAGAAAAACACATCCCCGCAGACTGTTTAGTAAGTCAGCAGGCATAGCCACCACGTTCCTCTTCACTTATTTATGGATGTGGGTTTTATTTATTTATTTATTTATTTATTTATTTATTTATTTATTTATTTATTTATCTATTTATTTTCACGTAAGTAGGAGCCATGGAGAAATAATCAGAGATTCAACAACGATTTTGTTTTACATTTTTAAATTGAATTATTTATTGCTATATTTTATATTCAGTTCACAATCACACTCAACATTGGGGAATTTGTACCAGTAAGTGACAGAAGTTAATTCTCATTTTTACCCATCTCCCTACCCACCCACAACCCTTTCCCCTTATATACATGCTATTTCTTTTTCTTTCAGAATCATATTTATTCTTTCCCCTCATTACATTCCTCCGCCACATTCCCTTTGAATATTTCCTATTTTACAAAATCTATCATACATCCTAGAACTCATTTACCAACAGTGATTTTGAGCTCCCAGGGTACGTCCAATGCTTGAGGTAGATAAATCCAAGGCAAGTAGCACACTCGTTTCCCCTGGGCAAAGGAGTGATGGCGACTGGGTGGCAGATGCCCAGGAAATTTCCCTCAAGCCTCTTTGGGATCCCCAGTCTGTTCAGTGAAAGCTGAAGTCAGAGCCCACTGCTGAACGCAAAGCTTCACGGGGCCATTTTGGCAGAGCATCAAGAGAAGCTTACACATGGATCCCAAAGGAAACCCTGAACCACACCGAGTCAAGGATCTCACTACTAGGAGGTTATTTTGGACAGGACTAGCTAGAAGCCTCCTAATATATTCTAGAAAAAGACCCCAGTCCCCCAGGTGTCCAGACCTACATTTGTTTCAGTGTGTGACACTTGACCAAATCTCCCTGCATGACTCTTTTGGGTGCATGTGAAGATAGCAATGGCTTCCCTGTCCATCTTGGAGGATGCAATAATCTAATGAAAATGCAGGAGCTTTTCTATAAAATCTAGAAAGAATAAGACCCAGATAACAGGAAGCAAGTGCTGAGCTAACTGAAGCATCGGGCTCACTTATGGCACACACATTTCTTATGCTCCTTGAGGCCACTACACCATGCCATCTGCTGTTTTCTTCCAGCTAGGTGAAGCTTGGGGCATGTGTCAAGGCCTGGAGCCTCTTTGGCAGCTTCTACCATCTTTACTACAGGAGCCACAGGTCTGCTGCTAGAAGCTTGATCTCAGAAGTTACCTTTGGGCCATTGTAGTCAGAAACGCTTTGAGATAATGAGTTAGGTTCAACATTAATAAGTATTTATAGGGGCCAGAGATTTAGCTCAGTGGTTCTGGTGCCTGCCTAGCAAGCACAAGGTCCCTGATTCAATCCCCAGTAACTATCTACAACAATCAGTATCACATACCACAGTGCTGGGCATGGTGGCTCATGCCTGTCGTTCCAGCACTAAGGAGGCAGAGGCAGGAGGACTGCTGAGTTTGAGGCTTGCCTGAGCTCCACAGTGAGCTCAGAGCCAGCCTAAACTACAAAGTAAGACCCTGTCTCAAACAAACAAACAAAAATTATAAGTGATATATTATTTATCAGTGATAGGTGCTGTAATTATGAATTCTCTTTCCTGCTCTCCTGTAATGCAAACAAATGTACACAATAAAACAAGGCTGGTCTTTTTAAACAAAATAAGGCATGGTTCACTATTGATCCTCCCTTAGCTCATTATACACAGGCCTGAGGCTGATGCACAGAGTCAGGGGATGCTGGCCCCACCACATAAGATCTTATTATTAATGTTTGTTGTCCTATGACTTCCTACAATGATGAATTACCCTTACTCTCTCTTCAGGTCCATAGTAAAATATGAGGGTTTTTACTTGAAGCATTATAAAAACAAAATCACACGTCATAGTTATTATTATTACGATTAAGTGGGTGAGCAATGCTTTTCCTCTGCAAACCGCTCCTTAGCCCTTCTGAAGCATTTTTCTATCCAGAAGCATGAAAGTTGCAGTGCACAATGGGAGGCATCCGAGACGGTCTTGGGATGGGAGAATTGGAGAGGTTCTCGCGCTGGCAGCTGAGGCAGGAAAGGGCTCCTTTCGCTCATGCCAGAACCCCTAAATCCTAGGCCCTCCTCTCCTCCGGGTGCTCACTGCTTCTTCAGAGAGGGCCTGACCACGGGATGCTGAAACCAGGTCGGAAAGGGACTAGACAGACTGTGGGGCTGTTGCGCGTCTAGACAGGGCGGTGGCCTAGGAAGCCAGCGCTCTCCTCCAATTAATCTGGGGATGCTTTGGCAAATGTCCTCCCTTTCTTACCCTGAGAGGAAACGAGGAGTTTGTTTTTGCCCGTGACAAAGTCCATAACCTTTAGGGTATTGAATGAGCAGTTCTGCTCTGTTTTTAGACACCCCCCCCCCTCCCGCCATGCCTTGTGGCTTATGTCTTGCTTCGTGAAAGGAAGGGGCTTAAGACAGGCGTGTGTTCCTGGCCTTAACACCTGAGGGCTGCGTAAAAACCGCCCAGGTCCCCTGTGCCCTTGAACGCCCTATGGGCTGCTTGTATGGGTTGCAGAAAGTAGAAAACCAAGGCAAACATGAAGTCCCTTTGTCAAGGTCACTGCAGGCTGCGTCTCGTGACCTAATGTAGCCATTAACTTCTAGCCAGCCCTGTAGAGATTTTATTAAATCTTGAGAAGCCTTTCGTGGACAACCGAAGTTTTGAGAAGAGAATATTACTATTCTTTCTGTCCATGTAAGAAGGCGGGAAAAACACACTTTGTGCAGGAAAAGTGGAGAGGTCTGAGGCGCCCCACTGAAGCGCCTGCCTCTTTTCCTCTGAGTCCCGTCCCTTCCTCCATAGACAGCAGTAACGCCACAATGATGGGGCCAAAAATATTTTAAAACATTTTAAAGTTACCACTGAAAGGAGCGAACGGTACATTTACATTCGTCTCCCTCAGCTTAATGACATTACCAGAGATGCCTTGTCCCCCTTGGGCCATAAATTGAGACATCACTCAACAGTTGTCCTGGCAAATTTCCCCCAAAAAGACCACTTATGAAGTGACTAATCACATCGGAGCCTAATTTACTGAACGTTTAAAGCCACTGGGATGGAGGGAGATTAGGAGACTGTGAACCTGAGGCATGATCCATTGCGTCCCCAGACCAAAAACTCATCTCTGCGTCCTCTCTGCGGAGGCCAGGCCAATTTTCCCCATCCCATCGAACCGTAGAAATCACAGCCTAGTGGAGAGAAGCTACCATACTACTAGCTTCAAGCTCAGACATGCAAAAGCCCTGGCCTTTCTGGTCTGGAATGGACATTAACTTCTTCCTGGATGGGTTTTGTAGGAGCACAAGTACATTCAAGGTCAGAGAGGAAGTGAAGATTAGAAGTGTAATGTAATACTAATTTCCCCTGAATTTGGATAACCCAATGATTTAAATCAGGAAAACCTTGGTTCTAAACTCCGCATAACCCTACTCACACTTCAGAGTCTACTTTCTGCATCATCTGTTTCTCCTACACATATTCTCTTCTTGGAAAGGAGTTCAGTCCCAGAGTAAATTATTAGCATTCATGTTCCTTGGGATGTTTGAGTGGTGGCCCTGGCATATTTTGGAAGAGGGGAACAGACAGCTGATTTTCTGGTGTGGTTGTAATACCAACCCTTCCTTTCAGGTGCCAAATGGCAACGCAGGGTTGGCATGTTTTGTTTTATTCCCTACCTTCTCCCATGTGCCAACCTCTTCTCTTTCCTGGTGCTGTTTTGCATCATGTGGAGGCTATGCAATACTGCAAATATGATTTAGTTGTGATGCACAGAGCAGCTATGTTCTATCTTGCAAAACTTTGGAGAATAACAATTTAGTATTAGGAAATAGGTCTGAAACTGTAGGTCTAAAGAAATATCAAAGTAAGGAACTTATGTTAAGAAAGCATCACCCAGGAATCATGCCTGTCACATGAAATGCATCTCCAGTACTGCTTGAGATGGCATTTATTGGAGCATGAGTAAGTCAATTAATGCCACTGGGTGACTTGCTGAGGCTCTGACACCATCTCTTTGGTAATGGATGGCTCTTTCCTTTCATGTGAGTTGAGGGAGAGGGCAGGGTGTTCTATAAGCGAATTCCAGCCACACAGAAGGGAGACAAGAAGCAGTGAGGGGCAGCAGGGAGGGGACAGCTAATGAGCCAGAATGTCTTTGAGCGTGAAGTCACGTACTGGGATGTGGTGTTGCCAGGAGGAATTCAGAGATACAGACGCTTTTGTGCAGAAGTGACCATGTTACGCAGGACAACAAAACAACAGTGCTGTTCTAGTTCTGGGAGGGTCTTTGAATGTCAAGTGCTTAACAAGATGACTGAATCCAAAAGAAGACTGTTCTTAACTATTTCTAGGAAATTGATCATGTTTTGAACACCCTCGAATTGGCTTGCCTTCCTTGATTAAAATCCTCAACCCAGGTTTTTCTAAAGTCCATTCCAAAGACTAAAAATGCTCATCACAAAGTTTTCATCCCCATGTACAATTTTAAAATAGCTCTAAAATCATGAAAATTATTGAAGTTAAAATTATATTCCTGAATCTAGATTAGAATTGAATCCATGTATGAATTCATAATTGTATGGTGGGTGGTAGAGCAAAGGAACTATTTTTATCCTATTGCAAATAATTTTACTTCATTTTGAAAAAATAAAAGCTGTGGAAAGACATGAGCAAAATCCTATACATATTAGACTTTAAGTTTTAAAGATTCTAAGCTGTTTATGGGCACATAGACCACTTCCAAAATTTAGCACTTACTTCTGAGTTGTGCTTCTAGAATCATGGTTATGCACTTATCACTGGAATATAATGTCTTTAACCCTCTCAGGAAGATGCCTAGAAAAAGGACGCTGGTTTAAATGGAATTTCTATTTTAGTTTTTTGAAGAAAAATCTATACTGATTTCCATAGTGGTGGTATGAGTTTATATTCCCAATGACATTGTACAGAGATTCCTTTTCCTTCACAGCTATACCAACATTTTTTAGTTTTTTGACATCTTCATAATAACTATTCTTTCTCCAGTCAGAAAAACTCTTGGTGTTGCATTTCTCTAATGGTCAAAGATGCTGGATATTTTTTCTACATACTTAGTAGCTATTTGTACTTCTTCATATATTCATTTCAATTATCCATTGCATTGAGTCTTTTATTTTAGGGGGCGCAATTTTTTTTGTGTTCTTTATATAGTCTAGATAGCAATCCTGTCTCTGAGGTATAGCAAGCAATATTTTTTCATTCTGTAGGCTATCTCAACTTGTTGTTTTATTTGCTGTCCAAAATCTTTTTAAAATTTAATATGGTTCCATTTAGTGGCTTTTTAAATACTATTTTTTTCTGCAGTGTAAGTTCTGTTGAGTAAGTCCTGTGTATGCCTCTGTCTTAGAGTTTTATCTATATTGTAATCCAGGAAACTGAATATTTCTGCAGTAATTTGTAGATATTTGAATTATTTTGATTTTATTTTAGTACCAAGACATAGGTTTAAATTCATTCTTCTGCATACAGATAACCAGTTCTCTTGAAGGAATAATTGAGCCTTCAATGAACATGGTGCAGAATAGAAAGATTCATTAAGTAACTGCTACCGTGTAATATGTTGTTACCTGTTCAGGCATCAAGGTTTGTGCCTGTACCATAATGTGACTTCATCATACTGCTCTCGACAGGTCCACAAAGATCTCCATCCCTCTAGATAAGTAGGATGGATATGCTCCCACAGTGTTGTTCTCAGAACTGATTTCAGAGAAAAATGATGTGAGAGCATATTCTTCAGGAATCTCAGGGCAAACAGGAATGCAATATGGTCCCTGCTTCATTTGCCAGCAATGTGGAACTTCACCTCTGCATTTTATCTGCATAAAGGCTTGCAGTGCTTAAAGGGCAACGGTTCCAATTGGAGATTTATAAGCTGGAAAGAGTTAGATCCTCTGTAAAGCAGACATGAGGAGTTGAAGTATTGAGGGCGGATTGAGTTTAAGTGCTTTTAGTGTTTATTTGAGTAGAACAGGTCCACTTTTCATGAGTTTACCTAATGGTATTTCAGAGAAAGAGTAGAAAGTTCATAGCATAGAGAAATCTTACTTATTGAGGGATTTGTGTGACAGACAGTCACTGAATCAGACAAAATAAATTAACAAAAATTTAATTAGCTTGTATCACTCTTGTCAAAACTGACAACTAAAACATGGAGAAAAGATCATGTTTTCTCCAGAGAACATTCTAATGTTTTTTTTTTTTCAGGTCTGAAAAGAAACTTTAACTTATACAACTATTTATAGAATTTACATGGACTGCTGTTTCCTATGTTTCAGGAAAGTATAAGAATTAAGTCACTAATGATTGGGGAATTTTCTCTCCCACTGATGCCCTACAGAGACATGTCTCCTTCTGTTTATCTTAGTTACAGAGTTTGGCATCTGACACAGCCTCTTCTTATTCTGTTCTGGAAAAGAACAGGGCTGTCACCTCATCAGGGTAAGCCTTCCTAGCCACTCAGGATTGCAAGTTCTACCTTCTCCCTGGTGTCAGGACCCCAGCGTAAGCTGTCCACACAGAGACTCATGGCATCTGGTCGTAACCTACGGATCCCTTGGCTTGGGGAACTGTCCATCCATAGAGTCACTCGGGAACACGCTGCCTCTTTTACTCCTCTCCCCACCCCCATTCCACTACTACTCCTGCAGAAGAAAACTCAGGACAACGGGGATTGATCAGTGAGACCTCTAACAGTTGCTGATACCATCTCTGTGCACCCTTCATGATTCCTTTGCGAGCTTACATTTGTCTCTGGGGTGAGTTGTAGAGATAGTTTCTATCTCTACAGAAACCATCAGATGTACTCACTGCCCTGACATGGACACATACAAGGGACAAGCTGTGTGGCCAACAGTTCTCCCTACCTGATTTTCCAGAAGCCCACTCAATGCTACTTCTCTGCTTCTCCCCCATTCTCATCTCCCTATCCTTTGGGTTGTTTCTAACAGAGATTAGCTGGAGGCCTGTGAACCCAGACCAGCACCCTGGGAGCAGTCATCTCCTTACTCAGAGTAAGACAAAACTGTGATGACTCCAGGTGGATTTAAAGTACATTTCCTTATAGGAAAATACTCATAATAATAATCTATACTTTCCATCTTACTATAGACCCACAAATTTGCTTTGTCTGAGTGTCTTTCTTGGAAACAGCATGAATTGGGGCAGTTAAAATGCTTCCACACAGAAACAAACCTAGGTAGAGTATGAAGGTTGTAGAGTAAGTTACAAAGTAACAAAGACATGATGGAACATCCTCCAAACTCTGTGTAAAGTTGCAGGTTCAGGGTGACTATTTGGCTTATGGACAATCACAGTAGTGATCATTGGAGTCTGTAAGGGGCTTTGGAACCTGTTAGGTATTTGCTGACTTTTTTTCCTTTTTAAAAAATTTTTTATCAGTACATTTTATTGATACATCTTATATATACATCACAATTACACTCTACATTGAGAATTTGTACCAGCATATGACACCTGGCAGGTGGGATCAAATACATGGACAATGATGCTGTTGAGTGGCTTTGGATAGAAAAGCAGGCTCCTATAAATATCACACTATGTCCTCATCTGCCTTATTTGCTGAATCTGGCACCGTGCAACATTATCACTTCCCCAAAGTGAAAATGAAAAGGTGAATTTTTTTTTTATTCATTCAGAGTACCAAAGCAGCCAAGATGGTATACCCCTATTCCTTGCATTGTTCATAGTAGTGAAGAAAAACCCAACATGTCCATCACTGGATGAGTGAAAAAATGAAAATACTTTCAATTACAGTAATGTCACTAACTAGTCTATGTGAAATAAATCATGTAAAGGATCTCATCCTACTGAAAAGCTTCTGCACAGCCAAAGAAGTCGCTGGCACTGCTAGAAGACAACCAACAACATGGGAAAAAATCTTTACTAGCTGTGTATCAGACAAAGGGCTATTATCGACAATATATAAAGAACTCAAACAGATCAGCCTCCCCAAGTTTAAAGACCCAATTCAAAAATGGGCAACTGAAATGAA
>PVIC010032963.1:0-20400 GCA_004025085.1 Thryonomys swinderianus
TCCTCCTCCTTCTTTTTTTCTGAGATAGGGTCTTGGTTTGTAGTTCAGACTGGCCCTGAGCTCACTGTGTAGCCCAGGCAAGCCTCAAACTCAGCGCTTTTCCTGCTTCTGCCTCCCAAATGCTGGGGAGGAGCATGAGCCACCATGCCCAGTATTGTGGTATGCAGTACTGATTGCTGCAGGGTGTGAATCACCATGCCCGACTTTGTGGTGTGTGGTTACCAGGGATAGGATTTGGGACTTTGTACTTGCAAGGGAGTGGCCAGAACACTGAGCTAAATCCCTGGCCATGGCCTACTTTTCATTACAATCTGTGTATATAGTCATCTTTCTTTCACTGAGATAGAATAACTGACATACACAGTTTACAGGAGAAAAGGCTTAGTTTGGTTCAAAGTTCCAGAAGTTTCAGCCCATGGTTGACGGTTCCGAGACAAAAACATCACAGTGGAAGGATATGATGAAAGAAAGCTGCTCACTACATGGCATCCAAGAGGGAGAGAGAGACAGGCAGGCAGGCAGGCAGGCAGGCAGACAGACAGACAGAGATAAAGAGACAGAGGGACATTAAGAGACAGAGAGACAGAAACAGAGAAGAGAGAGGGGCAGAGAGAGATAGAGAAGTCCCTGGTACCACAAAAAGAGAGAGAGAGAGAGAGAAAGAGAGAGAGTAGGTGGGAGGGCACTGGGAACAAGATATACCACTCAGAAATGTGCCTCCATTGATCTATGTCTTCTAACTGGATATAACTTTTTAATAAAGTTCCCATTTAGGAAAAAACTCATCAATAAATTAACCTATTGTAAGTCAGCATCTTTTTTGACCCAGTTATCCCTTGAGATGTCACCTCTTAACATTGTAGCATTTGGCATCAAGCTCTCAATATATAAGACTCTAGTGTACACTTCATATTTAAACCATAACGGTCTGTGTCCTGAGCACTGGGATTTCCTCCATTACAATGCTGAAGATCAGATCTATTTTGGTTATAGAAGCAAAGTACTAACAACAGTGGAAGGACTTTAAGCCTCAAAGAGTCCTGGTGAACCAAGTGCCCATGGGGCTCACACCTCCATGTACTGTGCTCCTTGCTGTTGTTCAACGAGCAGACACCAGGTGGGCTTGGGCAAAGCGTGGATCCATCCTGGCCTACTGTGTAGCTCAAGGTCAACACCTGGTTGGTGCACACACAGGCAGAGGGCAGGCATTGCTCCCTGAGCCTTGAGTCAGTGGGTTTCAGCTGGAATCAAGACACACAATTCAGTCTGAGACACATGGGTAGATCTAGGCCATGACACACTCACTACCCGGGGTGGCAATCCCATTTAGGAACTCTTAAATGCCAATCGTTGAAGTTTCTGATTTAGGTCAGTTAAATCTACAGCAGAAGTTTTGGTAATTGTAGGGCAAATGAGCAGAGCTGAGGATTGAGCTTGCCAGAAGTTTCCAGTGCAGCTCAGGGAGCTGTCACAGCAGGCAGTGGCTCCAGGTTGCACTGGCAGCAGCGTCAAGAGTGTCGGCCAGCTAGATGCATGAGAAGAACCTGGGCTGTGGTCACCACATAGACACCCTGCTCGTGGCGCCTTCTGTCTCATCCTCGTACAGGAGGTGGGACCAAGCTCCACCCCAAATGGGGCTGGATATGGAGAATGATGATGTCACAAACAGCAAGAGAATAGAAGTTTGTTGCACGTACCCTGAGATTTTCTAGAAAGTGTAAGGAAGACATGCATGCCTTCTGAAATGACTTGTGT
This sequence comes from Thryonomys swinderianus, assembly GCA_004025085.1. Classification (NCBI taxonomy): domain Eukaryota; kingdom Metazoa; phylum Chordata; class Mammalia; order Rodentia; family Thryonomyidae; genus Thryonomys; species Thryonomys swinderianus. The sequence goes on from PVIC010032963.1 coordinate 1,756, forward strand.
AAAGCAAGGAAATGGCAGCTTTGAAGAGGGCAGAAGAATAATGTTCCCGTAGGGAGCTAAGGTTTGATTGGCTTAAACGTTTGGCACCAAGGAGAGCATACTTGGGGTTGGTTATCAGCTTGTCCAATATGAGCAAAAAGAGAGATAGAAGTGAAGGTTTATTACAAATTGAAAAGGAGCGATAAAACACGTTATACAAAATTCTAATTACAGCTAGAAAACTCATATTACATTATTAGCTACAAGTACGTTCAGGTGTTTTCCTGGAAGTGCCACTCTGTAGTTCTGAGTGTTTGTCAAATACATGATTGTGAATAGCCACAGTGTTTGTTCATCGCTGTTCTAAGTGGAAATGGTGCCCCCCAGACAGTGTGGCCATTATTAGGTTGGAAGCTCTACCACACCCATTATTTTCTTTGGGATAACCAGAGCTCTTGGGTAAGTGGAAAAGTACTGCATGCTTGACTTTCCATTTTCTCACATAAGATATTGAAAAGATGTTTGCTTAAGTACAGTGGACTTACGAACTTGATTGATTCCCAAGGGCTGTTTGTAATTCAAGTTGATTGTAAGGCACTTTAAGACTCATAGAGTCCTCATCAACCAAGTGCCCAACCAAGTGCTGAGATCCGAATGTTTACCTGGGTACACACTATAGAAACAAGAGGCAGATGGATCTTCTGATAACCTGGTTGACCCAAGTTGTTAGTATGTAGGGCTGGTCATAACTTGAGGGTCCACTATATAAAGAGTTACTAATATGACTGCTCCACTGACTCATCAAGGACATTTCTGAAGAAAATGGCATTCCTTTTTCTTCTTTAATTTTCTGGTGGAAATAAGAAATGAGCCCATGGCTTTACACTGAGCTACATCCCCAGACGTTTTTGTTTTTAGTGAATTTTGAGATATGATCTCACTAAGATGCTAAGTTGCCCAGGCTGATTTAGGTTGAATTTTGCAGGGCAAGAGGAAGCAGTTTAAATGGAGAAAGAATAGGAGCTTAAGAAAAAAAGACTTGTGTCGTGACATGCAGGCCACAAAGAATGAGACCTGCTAGTGTTTCTTCAAAGCTAGCTCCGACTGTGGGAGTCTAGAGTCATTCTCTCAGTGATTCTTTTAATCACCCCAGATCACAACACAAGGCTCATTCTTACTCTTGCCTTCCCCTCTATAGCTGGTTATTCATTGAAATAGTCCCAAGCCCCTATGAGTTGCGTCACTCAGGGGTGGGACTCCAACTTCTGAAGTGGAGAAGGTAGAATATATAGGATGCGGTCACTCCTGGAATTCCTTAGCTCACTTATGAAGTGAGCTAGGATATATGGTCCTTGTAAAGAGCCGTGGATTTGGAGACCCATGTATAAAAGATTTCCACACATAAGACTTAGAGTCCTGTTATGCGTTTGGAGGAACACACAGAGCCCAGAGCAGAGATCAAAGGAAGAACTCAGCTGTCCACTTCTTGATGCTTGGAGTGAGGAGAGGAAACTGCACATTTTAAGTTGTCTGTTTCTTGCCCTCCTTTTTTCCTCCCCTCACTTCCCCCCTTTTTGCTCTTCTCTTTCCCCCTCCATCTCCATAGCTGGACCTGTGTAAGTTACTGAATGTATAATGCTTGTTTTATCCCTGGTCAGTGGTCATTCATCATTTCCTTTGTGTCACTACTTTGCTCTGGGCTCCTGACCTGGTGGTAGGTTCCAGGAGAGCTGCCTCCTACTGATACAGGAGTTGGAATGTGAAAATATTATATCTCCCAACATGTTAGATGTCTGGCACTCCGAACTCATGCTCTCTAAAAAAATCAAAGCATGAATTCTAAGAACAATGAAGATTAAAAGTAGGAAAATACTTACTGATAGGCTAGCTCCTAAGAGGCAGGAGGGGACCCAAGTGGGTAGCTCAGAGGCCTCACTTTGTAGAGGGGTTTTATAGAGCAGGACTCACATGGTGCAACGTGGGTTATAGTATAATCGTTCAGTCAGGTTACAAGTGTAGTTGCTTAGGTAATGCCGGTCCAGTTGGGAAGCAAGTCACGTAACGAGCATGAATGGAAAGAACAAAGACTTCTCAGAAAACTTTCCAAAGGTCCTGGTCCCTCACCGGGGTGACTGATGTCTGCCTAGGCTTCATTAAGCCCAGTGTTTGTCTTTTGAGGACTTACCCAGTCTCAGTCATTTCTTCTTTATCTTGAGGCCTGGTCTCCCGCATACATGTCTCTGGCCACAGTCTTGCTGTGGTTCTACTTCGCCGTGGCTCTCTCGGGGACCAAGCCCTCCCTGACTGCCTGTGATATTTCTGTCTAACTCAGGTGTCTGGAACACTCCTCTGGAGTCTGCATGCGTCTGTACGTTCTTGGCAGGAGAGGTATAGGAAGCACCTACCTCTTGGATTAAAGGCCTCCAGATGGCTCCCCATTGCCAGTTGGATACCCTCTGAGGTAATTCTGATCTACATAAGCCTTTTTTAATCTTCTTGATTTCTTTCTCCAGCGAGAATGAGAGGTCTTTTAGGGCAAAAATCACTTCCCACACATAGTATCCTCAGCCTCCTCCTCCAGTGGGATCCTCATGAATCCTGCTCTTTTTTAATGATGATGATGTGGACACCAGCATGTATATTTTGTCCACTGCATACAGTATGTGTGTGTGTGTGTGTGTGTGTATACACACACATATACATTTTCTCCTGTATCTACTTGGTGCCTCCCTTCCTCTGCTGAAGACACTCACTTTGTAATCTCTGCTGCCTCCAAGAAAGCTGAAGCTGTCAACCATTTGTCTCTTGTGGATTTCTTTAAAACTTGACACCTTTTAAAGTCCCCAAAGCAAGTCCATCCACTTTGTAGAGCACATACAGGGTTGTTCTTCCTCTTGGGCGCAGTTGCTCCCTGCTGAGCAAAGCGCTCTGCTACTTACGCAGCTACTTTGTGTAGAAGGAAACACCATAGGCCCATGGGAGGCTTTTCCACTGCTAGGTCTAGATGCGCCAAAGAGGTTAGGGCACCTGCCCATACAACACTGTGAAGTTTGAGTCCCCATTCTTCGTGCTCAGCGTCTTCCTGAGAAGAATTCAGGCAGAGAGAGATAGTTCATCCTGATAAGATGGCAAGGCGAGTGTGAAACCGCACGCCACGAAGGCTTATGTGCTTCTAAAGGCCTGTCATTTACTCGGCTCCTGCCTCTCTTTCAAGACTCTGTAGTGAAAGCTGTCAGCAACCATAGTGCCCCAAGGTGCAGATATGCTCAGTGATGTGAAAGAAGCACAGTACTTATTACTGAATCCAGAGAGAATCCTCTCCAAGACTGTCCATGAAGAGAGTCCATATGGTACCTGAGTCCTCAGCAATGTTCTCATCGTAGATGCGGTATTGGGTTTGTAGAGGTGTTTTTTCCTCTGACCCATGCAGGGCAGCACAAGACAGACAGTGCTGGCGAGGAAGCGTGGCTCTAGGCCAAGCAGCAGGCAGGGCCAGCTATGTGAGACTGAACTGGCCAGGTGGCTGGGAACAGAAGAGAATTTGGACTAAGCAGGGTTTAGCTGGGCAAAGTGAAGCTGGGCAGGACCAGACAGAACTGGGCAGAATGAGACATGGATGTGAGAAGCACTGGGCAGAGGTCATCAGAACTGGGCATAGCTCGGCAGGACTGGGCACACCAGGACAGAACTGGGCAGGGCTTCCACGGCTGGTGAGAACAGGGCATAGGAAAGCAGGGCTGCGCAGGACTGGACAGGGCTGGACAGGTCTGAGCAAGGAACGAGGCCTGGCCGGCCCGGGTCATGGACACTGGAATGAGTTGCTGAAGGAAGGAGGTGGATCCCTCCTCCCGGCCCAGACCAGCAGCTCCTCTTCCCCGGGCACCAGGAGACAGCCTGACTGGCTTCACCGTGGGCTGGGCACCCAGTCAGGATAGCACACACTCAGGTTTCTTTGAGGATCTTGTAGGGGTGGCTCAATTATTGTGGGCTGGAGAGATTAATGCCGTCATGCCTGGTGAAGACCACCTGGATAGAGTATGTCTTCTGTCTGGTGGGAACTCTCCTTGTCTTCCAAGACCCAGAACAAGTGACACTTGCTCTGCACCACCTTCCTGAGAAGCAGCTCTGCGGCAGCTGACCCTTAACTGTACTCACCCAGGATCACTAAGGGTTGGTCCCTCTGTGGCATTCGCGGCGTTACTGGCATTCTCCTCTTCCTGCTGCACTCACCTATCATGAGTAAGAGATGGTACTTGAATGGTCTTGACTCAGTCTGCTTCCCAATCAACATGCCAGGACCCGTCTGTCCACTGGGAACCACTGTCATGGGCTATGACAGATCTGACTGTGAGATCAGAAAATAGAAAATAGGAGGTCTTGTCAGGAAACTGAGGCCCCAAGAGGATGACTGGCTTATACAAAGTCACTCAGAAAGTTGGGGGATTCTAAGCAACTTTTCTTACTCTTGGTCTGGGGAACTTTGAAAGTAACCTTGTCTTTGTATCTCAGAATCACTGTGTCTGTAACTCTGAAGCTGAAGGTTCTCAAAATGTGGTTTAGCAATTCCTAGGATTTGGGGATTTGTAGAAGCTTCTCTGTAATATTACTGCCCAGCGTGGACTCATGATTCTGTTCTCCCTTAACCCCCTGGCACCCTCCAGGGGTTCCTGTCTTATTAATATTTGCGGTAGAAGAGTCTGAATGTGGACCGAGAAGCACAAATAAATACTGAGATAGCTCAGGGAAAAGCAAGCTCCTGAGTCAGGCAGACCTGGCTTCAGACCGCAGGCACCTAGCTGAGTGAGTCACTTACCATCCTCGAGTCCCAGGTCTTTAACCTGTACATTGGGGTTAAGAATATTTACTTCCTGGAACTGTCATGAAGGTGTGAGATAATGAACACAAAATGTCTAAGGCAGCGTAAGCGTTCAGTGACATACCTTTTCCTCTCCCTCTTGAAGGAGCCCCAGACTTTGTTTAGCAAAGCCTGTTTGGGCTGGGAGGCAGCTCAGAACAGCACTCTGGCTGGGTGTGCGGCTCCGCAGTCAGACCACACCTATCGTTCCACTTTGCTCCACCTGCTGCTGATGTGGGCTTGCGTGCATGAACCTCGTTTCCTCATTGTTCCTACATCACACAGCTAGGATGGGTCTTTGCTTTAATGATAATGGAAATTAAAATGCAAATGTGTAGGAAAAAGCTTCAACTGGCAAATAATAGAAAGTGGAAAGTGACTTTAGTTTGAGGAGCATGATCAGGGCAACCCCTTAGCAAATGAAAGTAAAAAATATATATATGTACATGGACAGGATTCCAACTTGAGCAGCCAGAGAGGGCCTGCATGCTAACGAGGATCAGATCCCTCTACTAACAAAGAGAAAGACCAGTTTTATGGGCTGCTGGTGGGCTGGGGTCCCGCCAGCCATTTTCCCTTCTCAGTAGTTGTGGAGAAATCCCCAGGACTCGAGCATGATTTGATTCCCACGAAATGGTTGTCTTTGTGGCAGTCCCAGCCTGTGAGGCTCTGCTCTGGCTGGGACATAGAGGACCACGGGTTAGCACAGTGGCTGGAGACTGCTAGGCTTTGATGCAGGGAAGGGAATCTGGACCTGGACATTAAAGAACTGGTGATCAGATGTAAATCCTGAAAATTACTTTAGTTACTCCTGATGTCCTCAGTCTTAAGAGGATGAACAAGGCTAGGTAAATTTGGGCCTAATAAACCTGTTCTGACTTTCTCTACATGATTGGCATACTTATATTCAAAGCTTTCAGGTATTAGAGGATACAAAAATAGAGGTCAGGGTTCATTTCTCTTTTAAGTACCTGTTGGGCATCTGTAGGGCCAAGTGAAGAGTCACAGGTTTTAGAAAAACAAAAACAACAAAACAAAACCTCTTTTAAGTCTGTCTCAGAAGAAGCTACACATCATGCTTTAAATGAGTAGCAAGAGTTTGTCTTTTGTCCCTGTGGTGGTCTCTGCCTGCACAACCATTATAAAGATTAAACGGAACCCTCATACAAATGGGTTAGCATCTCCGTGTCTAGTAGCAATCAGTGCCAGCTGCTGCACAGTATTTTGCACAGTTGGGAAGGGGACAGTGCCCAAGGCTGGGGCTCGCTGTGGCTGACCCATCACTCTGTCTTGGGTATGTCTCCCAGGCCAGACCTGCAGACAGTCATCTCTATTTCTAGGTTCTTCCTAGAGCCATTATACAAATGAAGGGGGCCTCAGTAGATGCCTGTGCCCACTCTGAGTGTCTTGTCTTACGCATCTCAGGTCTGTAACGTGCTCAGGGGCTTGTGTGAAAACTGAGTGTGTAACGCAAGGTTTAACCAGGTGCAGAGTCCCTCTCTATATGTCACTACCCATCCAACAAGGGTCTCTAACTGTCTCCTGCAACAGCTCAGGGCCAGGATGGCCAGCTTGGCTCGTGTCATTAGCATTGCAGATTTCTCAAGCCATAACCTTCCTGATCTATGTCTTGGGTGTCAGGAAAAGGGACCAGGATCTGGAAGAACCTGCTGCTCGATCCGCCCTCACCAGGAGGCCAGAGCTCATATTTCCAGGCCATGGCTGCAGCTTCTTCATTTCCTATACCAGGCTGGCCTTTGGGCCTGGGGTGACCCTCAAGAACTATGACCCCCCCAAATTTAGGCCTCAATCTAGGACACCTCTGTGGATCTGTAAGACTCAGGAAATAGAAGCACTATCTTGAAAACTATTTGCCACATGTTATGCATTAGGCTGGGTTCCTGGAGTGGCTGTGAGCCAGACATATTCTTCTCCAGCATATGGGCTGAGGATTGAAGCCTAGACAAGGTCAGGGCAGGCTCTGCTGTCGCTAAGTGGATCAGCAGAGCAGGACTGGAAAGAACCAGAACGTAGGTCTTCACACTGTTGTCAGTGGCTCTCCTGAGGTCCCGGGGCCATGTCCCTCAGAGACCGTCCCTCTCCTGGGCCCAGTGTATCAGCATGTGACATGGCAGCCTTGGCACATGAACAGGGCAGTGGGAAGGGCTCTGGATACCCAGTGGGCCAGCGGCGTGAGAGGCTAGTTCTCCACACACTGTTTCCTCCTCAGAAGGATGGGGGTAAAAGCGGTATTACTCATCTGTCCCGAGGTCAGCATGAGAAGGAGATGAAGCCAGACAAGTGGGAAAGGGTCGCATATATCGTAAGCAGTTCACGAAAATGGCGTGATGAACGGAGTCAAGCTGAAAAGGGCCACGTTCCAGACACTTACAAAGGAAAGCAAGAAAGAAGGACTTTTGTTTGAGTCCAGTTTTCATGTCTCTCTCCATCTTCTGCCCACAGGCTTTCTTCTTTGTGGAATGTGCTGACATTTTTGCTTTTTATTAAATACAAAAGCCTTAAGACCAGGTTCAAAATGAAAATAACTTCATGAGGCAAAAACCCAATGTATATGCCCACCTTTCCCAAAAGTTTAGATTTTGAGTATGCCGTTACATTGATCTTTTTAATACCACTTTCTTTACTGCTCAGAATTCAAATTGGGTATTTATCTGTTTGACACTATCCATTAAAGTAAAAAGAATTTAATTTGGATGTGCTAATGTAATTTGCACACAGATACCACTTAAAAATCATATCCTAAAAATGTCGGAGTTGCCTTGAACAAGTTTTAGTGAGGATGGATTGCAAAGCAAAGGTAATAAATGCATCATATAGAAAGTTATAAAATATAGAAGCTTTAATCAATTGCAAGTACAGGTTTAAATTCCAATAAAGGAGAATGATTGTATATGAGTGAATAATTATTTTAAATATAGTTATAATTGGGATTACATTTTGGCTCACTGCAAATATTGCAAAACATGAATTTTACACAGCAAATACATTTTGTCATCAGACCCCATTATTCGTGACAGAGAGTTTGGAGGAAGAAAGAGCTTTGCCTGTGACTGCTTGGGAAGACCCAAAGGGATAGGTGAATGTCATTAACTTTCACCGAAAGAAAGAACTGAAGTCTGGAGAACTTCAGTGACTCCCAAGGTCACACTGAATCAAGGGCAGAGAGGATGCTGTGATCTAAGTGCTGTGACTTCTGTGGGTCTCCGAAGTTTAAATGCTTCTTTTTCGTGTGTGGGTTTCTGTTGAGAATGTTATCTGGTGCTACAATCTCTTTTTTCTTTTCTTCTTTAACCTCATTTATAAGCTACATACGGTCTTTTTTCCTTTCATTAGTTTTCAGATGAGGTTGCACGTTGCCCCAGGGCTCTGTGAATGTGACTTGGTCCCCTCCAATGAGTGTGGAAGAGGGAGAGGGTTGTGGCTCGGCGAGGTCCCGCATCCTCAGCTCACAGAGGCCCGATTTCAGGAAACCAAATCGGTGAAGAGGATTCTACTGCCAAAAAAGAGGCCGTGTAAACCACCACCGAGAGGAAGGCACCCCTTACAGTGTCAGAGCCAAGGCTGTGGGGTCAAGGGTAGGGCACAAAGGTCAGAGGCCGTTTGGGTTCCCAGTGGAGGTGAGCAGGCAGCCAAGGCCAGCAGGGGGCTCAACCAGGAGTGTCCTGTCCTCGCCCAGGGGTGAGTCTGCAGGAGCTGGGAGGCACCTGCCTCCCCAGCTGCTCCGGGAGGTTTTGCTCAGCTCGGGGAATCCGGAGCAGCAGGCAAGGGCTGCCTCGGAGACGAACAGGCTGTTCTCTGAAAATAGGACATTTGGTGTCTTCCAAGGCAGCGTGTCCCGCTCCCCACGTGAGACGCTGGCTCTGCGAGGAGCAGGGTGACGGAGCTGCGCGGCGCTGAGGGCAGGGCTGAGCGTGTGCGCGTCAAGCCGCTCCAGGCTCTGTGCTCATGGGCCCGGATCCTTCCATCTCAGGATCTCAGAGCACCGCGTCTGGCATTAACACTGCTTACTTCTGTTTTATGGAGAGAAAATAGCGGCACGGAGAGGAAAATCACAGAGCCTGCTTGATGAGGCAGAGAGGGAATGGCGAGTCGTGAGTAAGTTCTAGGGCTGGGGGACACCTTGAAATACTGCTGGGAGTGGATGGGATTTCTTCCTCGCTTAGCATCGTGGAGCTTGGAGATGGAGGGGAGATCATGTGCTGCTGAATCCAAATTTCATCGCCAGGAAATAACCCTGAAGTGGGGGTTTGGTCGTGACCACTGAGAAGCAACCACATCCCACTCGTTTGAGTGGATCTTAATCTATGAAGAATAAGCAACCTTTATTCTTTCTTGTTTACCTCTACTCCACCCAACAATTTATTGCTAAGGCTTCAGCCAGACATCCCACCTACAGAGCTGTGAAGAGAGAAAAAGAGTCTGAAATACATAAAAGGAAACATTGAGATCCAAGAATCAACAATGACATTGTAAAAAGGTGACAATTCTGTATAGGGATAATTTTATATAAGTTGTGTCATGTCATCTGGACAAAGTACTTCAGAGATATCACCATCCCCATTTCACAGGTAAAGAAACTGAGGCTCAGAGAGGTTAAAATCATACCTCATTCAAGGTCATATACTAAAAGAAGAGGCAAGGTCAGAATCTGGGTCCAGGTTTAGTTGCCTCTGATGTCCATATTCTTGTAATCCCTCTATGCCTGAGTACTGATTTGAGCCTGAAGGTCAGTGTTAGAATTTTAAACGTGGTTAAGACAACTACAGCAAATATAAAATATGTTAGAGTAATCTAAATGAGAAGTGTATGAATCCAGAATAATGAAAACACTTGTGAGAGACACAGATTTGAATAGGAAGAAGCACATCTCTTGTTTGTGGATAGAATATATTGATATCAATACATAAATTCTGCATAGGTTAATTTATGAATATAATACAATCTCAACAAAACTGGTGATATAATTTTCTTTTTTTTTCCTTGATGTTAGACAAGATGATATTAAAAGTTCATCTGAGAGGAAACATACAAGAGTGTTCATGAAGAGTGAAAAGAAATATCTGTGTGTGAAGAGGTTGAGAGGAGGAGGTACATCTCAAGACACATTAAAACATACTATAGAGTGTCTGAAAGTCAAACAGTTCCAACTAATGGAATAAAATAGTTCAGAAACCAAATACATATAGAAATGTAGCATATGCCAAAGGTGGCATTTTTAAATCACTAAGCAAAAGAGAGGTGGTTTAGCAAGTCTATTGTGATCCCAGCTGCTTGGAACCCTTACCAGGATTCTCCACCAGGAGAATTTAAGTTTCAAGGTGTCCTGAGCAATTTAGAAAGACTTTGTTTCAAAATAAAAATTAAAAGGGGCTAGGAATGTAGCTCAGTGTGAAGCTCATTCCATCAGAGAAGTAGTTATTTTAATAAATAATAATGTCCTTAGATGTTCAAATAGTAAGTGATAAAATTAGATCTATAAAACATAGTAATAAACCCTAAATATGTCAGAAAGATAGCGGAACTTCTTACTATGTGAACATCAAGCAGTTGACATGACCTCTTCTAAATAATTATAAAGCTGGGCAAAAGTTACTTCAGAGACCTAGAAACAAACTGGAAAAATACAAAAAGTGGAGAAGCATTTATCTATTAAAAACTATTAAAGTTTTGGACATCAGCATCTGCAAACTACTTGCAGGAATGCTATCATTCCTGGGTCAATTTCATTACTGGTTCTATACATGTGTCAGGCTTATAATTTTACCATTGCAGAATTGGTCAGGAAAAACAGCAGCTTGGGTATTAAATAGTTTACACTTGAAATGAGGAAGAAAGCAAAAGTTCAAGGTATTAGTAAAAGTAAGAAACTCAAAAAATGGACGGGGAGGGGCTGGAGATTTAGCTCAGTGGTTCCAGCGCCTGCCTCGCAAGCACAAGGTCCTGAGTTCGATCCCAGCGACCACATACAATGCTGGGCATGGTGACTCATGCCCACCAGCCGTCAATACCACATACCACGGTGCTGGGCGTGGTGGCTCACGCCTGTCATCCCAGCACTCAGGAGGCAGAGACAGGAGGATTGCTGAGTTCGCGGCGGCTTGCCTGGGCTACATAGTGAGCTCAGGGCCAGCCTGAACTACAAAAGCAAGACCCTGTCTCAAAAAAAAAAAAAAAAAAAATCTGCACAGCAAGAGAAACTACCAGCAGAACAAAAAGACAACTTACACTTTGGGGACAAAAATTTACCATTTGGTCCTCTCAGAATTTATAAAGAACTTTAAAAATTCAGCCCCTCACATTTAAAGATCCAATTCAGAAATGGGCATCTGAAATGAAAAGACAATTTTTAGTTGAAGAAGTAAAGGCAGCCAAGAAACCAAAAAAATGTCCAAGCAGCCAAGAAGCAAATGAAGAAATGCTCAACATCACTGGTCATTCGAGAGATGCAGATGAAAACAACATTGAGATTTCATCTCACTACACAAAGAATGGCTGTTACTGCAAAATTAACTAACAATAAATGCTGGCGAGGCTGTGAGGAGAAAGGAACCCTTCTCCACTGTTGGTTGGATTGTAGACTTGTGAACCATGTGGAGATCAGTGTGGAGATTCCTCAGAAAACTAGGATTAGAGGTCCCATTTGACCCTGCTAGGAATATACTTCAAAGAATTAAAAGAAACATACCATAAAAACATATGTGCACCCATGTTCATAGCAGCTCAATAGATTGTGATAGCCCAATCTTGGAAACAACTCAGATGCCCATCAACTGGAGACTGGATTAAGAAGATGTTTTTTTTGTTTGTATGTTTTTTGTTTTTTAACAAAATCGAATATTACTCTGCCCATAAAGAACAACAAGTTTGAGTCATTTATGCACAAATGGACACACCTTGAGGACACACTAATAAGTGAAATAAATAGGTCACAGATATGTAAATACCATATCTTTTCTCTGTTATGAGAACCTGTGAATATAAATGAGTCCTAGAATGTATGGTAGATTTTATGAAATAGGAAAGGGAATGTGGTAGGGGAAACTAATGAGGAGAAAGAATAAATATTATTTGAAAAGAAAAAGCACATGTATATAGAGGGTGGGGGGTTGTAGAGTGGGTAGGGATATGGGTAAAAATGAGAATTAACTTCTTTCATATACTGGTACAAATTCCCTAGTGTTGAATGTGGCTTGTGAGCTATTTATAAAATGTACCAATAAAGAATTTTTAAAAAATGTTCAACATCACTGGTCATCTGAGAGATGCAGATGAGAATAACACTGAGATTCCATCTCGCTCCAGAGAGAATGTCTGTTTTGGCAGAGACAGGAGGATTGCGAGTTTGAGGTTTGTCTGGGCTACATAGTGAGCTCAGGGCTAGCCTGAACTATAAAGCGAAACCCTGTCTCAAAAAAAAAAAAAAGAATCAACCAACAACAAAGACTGGAGGGGCTCTGGGGAGAAAGGAACCCTTCTCCACTGTTGGTGGGAATGTAGACTAGTGCAACCACTATGGAAATCCATGTGGAGATTCCTTATAAAACTAGGATTAGAGGTCCCATTTGACCCTGCTGTTTCCCTACTAGCTATATACACAAAAGAATTAAAAACATCATATCACAGCAACATATGTGCATCCATGTTTATAGCAGCTCAGTTTGTAATAGTTAAATCTTGGAAATAGCCCAAATACCATCAATGGGAAACTGGATAAAGAATTTTTTTTTAACTATTCCTCCACTATAAAGAATGATAAACTAGGGACATTTATAATTAAATGGATGCACTTTGAGGACATACTCACAAATGAAGTAAATAGGACACAGATGTGTAAATACTGTATCATTTCTCTAGTATGACAAACTGAAGGTATAAATGAGGTCCAGAATGTTGATAGGTATTGTGAAATAGGAAGAAAATGTTCAAAGGGAAAAGGGAAAGGAGGGGCAGAGACAAAGAGGGAGAAAAAGTTTGATGGTAAAAACAAAAAAATGGAAACAAGGCTTATGTATATAGTGGAGCGGAGCTTGTAGAGATAGTAGGGGAGTCAAGACACATCATGGTCAGGTCCAAATTCTCAGTGTTGAATGTGATCGTGATGTTTATCTAAAATGTCCAATAAACTCAATATAGATAGAAAAACTAAAAACTAATTTAAAAATCTAGAATTATATCTTTTTTTTTTGAGACAGGGTCTCGCTTTATAGTTCAGGCTGGCCCTGAGCTCACTATGTAGCCCAGGCAAGCCACCATGAACTCAGCAGTCCTCCTGTCTCTGCCTCCCAAGTGCTGGGATTACAGGCATGAGCCACAACGCCTGGCACTGTGGTATGTGCTATTGATTGCTGGTGGGCATGAGCCACCACGCCCAGCATTCTATGTGGTTACCAGGATTGAATCCAGGACCTTGCGCTTGCGAGGCAGGCGCTGGAACCACTGAGCTAAATCTCTGGCCCTAGAATTATATCTCAAAAGAGTTTTGAGATGTGTAAAGAAACAAATTTTTCCTATCACAAGGAAAAGAAAAAGGAAGTCAACAGAAATGTATTCTGAGTGGGCCCAGATGTCAAGAAAAATACCAGCTTTGCTATTAGATTTTTTTTTTTTTTGAGACAGGGTCTTGCTTTGTAGTTCAGGCTGGCTCTGAGCTCACTAAGTAGCCTAGGCAAGCCTCAAACTCACAGCAATCCTTCTGCCTCTGCCTCCCAAGTGCTGCGATTACAGGTATGAGCCACCATGCCTGGCATTGTGGTATGTGGTACCGGGGATCATACTTGAGATCTTGTGCTTGAGAAGCAGAAGCTGGAACCACTGAGCTAAATCCCTGGGCTGGTATTAAATAGTTTATACCTGATACAGGGAAGAGAGCAAAAATTCAAGGTGTTAGTAAAAGTAGTAAGCTCAGAATATGAACAGGGAAAACCTGCGTCTCTGTTAAGCTAAAGTTACAGTCCCAGGATCAGTGTTTGAGAAGTCATCTGTTTAACATAGAGGTCTAGAACTTGGAGTTACAGAAGGGCTAGACAAGCTCGCCACTGAACCTTGATCATAAAAGATTGAGGCATATTTGGCCCAGTGTCCAGTTTTTCAGGAAAGGGCAGAGTACCCCAAGGCAAACCAATGAATAGCAACAACTCTGTTACCTTGGCTATAGTCATAAAATCCGCATCAATTATAGCATCAATACAAAATAAATACTGACAAACTCTAAAAACAAAAAAGTACTCACCCTTCTCTGTAGAAAAGAAAAATCTACAATTATAATGGAACTTCTAAGACAATCAAAATATTAACCTATTGTTGACCTACTGTAAGTATTTACTAACTGCAACTTCTACTAAAAATAGCGCAATAGTATTCAACAGGAAGAGCATAAAGTTTGCTGTCTAGAGACTCACAAGGTGGAGGGAATGGGGGAACTGGAGAATAAAAATATCTGAAAAATTCATTGATGGGATATAAATAAGGGCAGAGAAAAATAAGACAGCGGATTCTACTGAGAGGCAAAAGGAAATTAATAGTGATAGAGAACAGTTACTGGAAAAAATAAGAACAAGATCAACAAGAAAATGGGAGATACAAAAAGACGGAAGACAAAAACGGATAGGAAAAAGGAAAAGAAAAGGGAAGGAAAACTCCAAACTTTCCCAAAAACTCAGTGATGAAAAGGTAAAAATAATCCAAACATGTTTTGAAAAATCAAAAACAGATTGAATCAAAGAAAAAAAATTCCTGTGTCCTGGAATGAGGGTTTGCGGTTGTTTTCCCCCTAAGATCTGCAGTCTTAGGATCTGGCAGGTCGTGACTTTCTATGCCCAGCTTGAGGGCCTGTGGGTTTTGGAAGTGCCCTCCTTGCTCTAGAAGCTTCTCTGTTTGTTCCCCTTCCACTCTGGTTAGCAAACCAGTCACGGCGTGTTTGCTCCTGTTGGTAGCTGGGGAGCAGGATCAGCCTTCTGGGCCCCGCAGGGCAGGGAATTGAGTGGCCTGTTAAAGTCCTCAGTTGTGCAGTCTGGCTGCTCCCTTCCCAGATGCTTTCTTGGTCCAGGACCTCCAGGACCAGGTCCCTTTGTTATTCCTTGCCTCTGCTGCCCCTCCCCTGCTCCCCGGAGGGAGGGGCATTCCTTACCACCAGGTGGGTCTCCTCACTCTTGACGGGGAGGGGCGCCACCCCTCCTGCCCAGGGCCTGCTTCGCCTGTGGCCTGTGCTGGCAGCGGGGCCCTGCTCCTTTGGCCTGGCTCCTGTTAGAAGTTTCTGTCCTTGTGTGGTCGGTGGGCTCCAGGCAGAAGTGGCCTGGTGGAAGGAGGAGTCCTGTTCACCTGAGTGCAGCAAGGAAGCAGAGCTTATCCTGTACTCTAAAGTGGTTCTGGTGAAACTGTTTCAGAGAGAGAAAAGGAGAGGAACAGATATGCAAAATGCTAAGAATAACCCAGCTAAGAATGATGCTCAGTGCTCTGGACAGGCCTTCCCTGTGTAACATATAACTATTTTCCTTATTAGTCAGAAATTGAGTCCAGACACTTGATTTTAATATGTTTAAAACCTTTTGGGAAATAATCTTAAAAATAAATTTATGCACATCATTTCAAATGAACTTCCTCTCTCCCCCAGGGCCTGCCGGCCCCAGCCTACCCAGCCCTACCACCCCAGCCTCAGCCCTGCTGCCCGGAAGCATCCTGTCCTGTCCCTGGGTTAGCTCGGCTCCCAACACACTTTCCCAGCATGAGGCACAACTGCATCATGCTCAGCCTGGGACAGTGTCAGCTGACTTCTTCCCTTGGTAGATGTGGATTTAGCTCATTTACACTCTTCTGCTCCTTCTAGAGGATGATGTTGCTTCGTTCAGTTCCGTTAGCTTTGAAGTGTGGCTTAACCTCTAGAGCTCATGATCTCATGAAATTGTACTTAAGCTCTTAAACTGCACTTAAACCTCTGTGTTGCATGAATGCAGGTCGAGGTGACGTCTCTTGACTCCCAACGATAAAATGAGAACATCAAGGCCCCTGCCTCCTTTTACTTCACCTCCCTTCCCCTCTCTGTTCCTGTGAACACCACTGGGTTTAGGCACACATACATTGTATTTTTGGATCTATAATTAAGTTTCCCTTGCTTTGAACCTAGTTTTCTAAATGTGGAAACCAATACAAAGATGTTATGTTACCAAGAGGAGGTACTGACTGTATACTTCAAGGCCTGTTATTTTCTGTACTTGGATTATACTTTTTTCTACATTTGCAACATCTTTTGTGCAACTCAAAGAAAAAATGTAAAAGGGTATTTTTGTTTATATTCCAAAAATTGCTCCTAATCATGTTTTTTAAAGTAAATTTCATATTTGCACTTTGCCTTTCTAGTGTGTTATCTTTCTCCCCACCTGAGACTATGAATCCTTTACAGCTTTCTTGCTAAAAGAAGAAACCTGTATCTTTTCACCTTATTTATTCCTTTACCACTCGATCTCTTTATTTGGAATTCATTTCATTTTTCCTCCAGGAAAACGATCTCCTGTTCTATGTTGTACCAGCTGCTTCCTATTTGGACTATAAGTTTCTTAAGAGCTTTTCATTTTCCTTGGGGTTTCTAAGTGCCTTCCTTTATTTATGTTCATTATTTTTGTGCTTTTCACATTCCAAAACATTCTGTTTTCAAACTCTGACTCTTTTGTGCCCCTTCTCCAGCTCTTCTTCCTACTCCTGGGATTTTTGTTGTTAATGTCTCTGGCTTTTCTTTTGTTTTGTTCTTTTAGATTTTTTTTTTTCTTGGTGGGCTCAGTCTTCCACCCAGCTGGGGTCAGCTATCATTCTAGGATTTTGGATGTTGTTACCTGGATTAAGTCTGTTTCCTTAATATCATTCTTACCTCTTTAGATTCTATTATTTCTTTCTGTCTTTAACTTCGACTTATTTCCCTACTCTATTTTGTTGAAATGCAGCCTAAAATAACTTTAAAAAATAGATACATGCAATCTATACTTCCAGAGCTTTCATATGTATCAAATGTTTTTATTCTTCTTTCATACTTGATTATTTAATGACCTGGTTATAAAATCCTAGTTAGCTAATAAGGTTTCCCCAGCCTCTGAGACACTCCCATTGTATCCTACTATTTGGTTTTGCTCAGGAGATGTATAGTGTTGCCTACCTCCCATAGTTGTATTAGTTTCTCCATAGTGTTGGTGGTCATGACTCTAAATGTAGGTTAAGGTTCTTTTTTACTTCCTCATTGGTAGGTACTATGTTTGTTTGTTTTCTAATTAGAGAGGAGAGGAGAGAGGAGAATTATTTATTGGTACATTTTAGATACATATCACAATCACACTCCACACTGGGAATTTGCACCAGTATATGACAGGACTTAATTCTCATCTTTACTCATTTCCCTACTCACCCTACAACCCCACCCCTAACCCCTATACATATGCTCTCCTTTCTTTAATATCATATTTTTTCTTATACCTCATTACTTACCACTACCTTTTTCCCTTTGAGTATTTCCTATTTCATAAAATCTATCATTCATTCTAGAACTCATTTACATCTTCGGATTCTCATACCAGAGAAAAGATACGGTATTTACACATTTGTGACTTATTTCACTCATGAGTATGTTCTCAATGTACATCCATTTGAGTATAAATAACTCAAGCTAAACCTCTATACCATGGGAACTAGCAGAAGGAATCAATAAATGGGTTCTCATCCTATTAAAAAGCTTCTGCGCAGCAAAAGAAACCACCAGCAGAACTAAAAGACAACCAACAATATGGGAAAAAAATCTTTACTAGCTGTTTCTCAGACAAAAGGCTACTATCTAGAATATGTAGAACTTAAAAAAATACAGCTCCCCCCAATTTAAAGACCCAATTCAGAAATGGGCATCTGAAATGAACAGACACTTTTCAGAGGAAGAAGTAAAAGCAGCCAAGAAGCATATGAAGAAATGCTGAACATCACTGGTCATTTGAGAGATTCAGATGAAAACAACACTGAGATTGCATCTAACTCCACAAAGAATAGCTGCTATTGCAAAATTAACCAGCAATAAATGCTGGCGAGGCTGTGGGGAGGAAGGAAACTTTCTCCACTGTTGGTGTGAATGTAGACTAGTTCAACCACTATGGAGATCAGTGTGGAGATCCTCAAAAAACTAGGATTAGAGGTTCTATTTGACCCTGTTATTCGCCTGCTAAAGTAATATACATGAAAGAATTAAAAGAATCATATCATAGCAATGCCTGTGTACCCATGTTTATAGAAGCTCAGTTTATGAAAGCTAAATCTTGGAAACAACCCAAATTCCCATCAACTGGACACTGGATAAAGGTGTGTGTGTGTTTTAATAAAATGGCATGTTACTCTGCCATAAAGTGTGATAAGTTTGAGTCATTTATACTATTGTTTTTTAAATACCTCGGCCACTAAATGCAGACCTTCTGAACTGCCCATTATCTGTCCTTTCTCTCACATTTTGTATCCCTTTGTGTTTGGTTCTACATTCTCAAAGTTGCCCTTGCTTTATTGCCTTTGGTTTTGTTTATTAATTCTTACTTTAGGTGAATTATATTTTTTATTTTCAAGAGATATTATTCTTTGATATTTAAAAAGTGATGCCTTGATTGTATTTGACTTCTTCAGTGTTTTTTTGAATTCCACCAAGAATTTTCTTTTGAGCCTGAGGATGGTTCATAACATCACAAGCGTTGGTTGTCCTGCTGTTTTGGGTTGGCACTGGGAAAAAGCAGAGTAGGAGTCCTCTGTACTTGGCTAGATGATGATGATGATGATGATGATGA
>PVIC010032964.1:0-20400 GCA_004025085.1 Thryonomys swinderianus
ACCATAGTGAGCTCAGGGCCAGCCTGAACTACAAAGCAAGACCCTGTCTCAAAAGCACAAAAAAAAAAAAAAAAAAGGGTGAGGGGGTTAGCTCAGTGGTTCTGGCACCTGCCTTTCAATTGTAAGGTCCCAAATTCAATCCCAGTAACCACATACCACAATGCTGGGCAAGGTGGCTCATGCCTGTAATCCCAGCACTCAGGAGGCAGAGGCAGGAGGAATGCTGTGAATTCGAGGCTTGCCTGGGCTACATAATGAGTTCAGGGCCAGCCTGAACTACAAAGCAAGACCCTATCTCAAAAAGAAACAAATGCTGGAGGGCTGTGGGGAAAAAGGAACCCTTCTCCACTGTAGATGGGAGTGTAGACTGGTGTAACCATTGTGGAAATCAGTGTGGAGCTTCATCAAAAAACTAAAACTAGAGGTTGCATTCGGGATACAGGTCTGAAAAAATTAAAAGCATCATACCACAGTGATATATACACACTCATGGCATAGTTTGTACTAACAAAATCTTGGAAACAGCCTAACTGCCCATCATATGACAAACTGATGAAGATGTGAAGATTTTTTGTTTTTCCTTTTTTTGAGACATGGTCTCACTTTGTAGTTCAAGCTGGCCCTGAACTCACTGTGGTCCAGGCTGGTCTCAAACTAATGATAATCCTCCTGCCTCTGCCTCCCAAATGCTGGGATTACAGGCATGAAACACCACACCCAGTAGATGTAGGGTTTTTAATACAGTGGAGTACTACTCTACTGTAAAGAAGGAAGCTTGAGACATTTCCAGGTAAATGCAAATACCTTGAGAACCACACTCTTAAGTGAAATAAATCAGAAACACGCGTTTAAATACTGCATTATTTCTGTGGTGTGAAAAACCAAAAGTGGAAATAAGGACTAATATGTATGACAGACAAAGAAATAGAAGTGTTCAAATGAGAAGAGGAACAACGTAAGGATAAGGGGTAAAAGGAAAACTGGGACAAGAAAAAAAAGAACCGAATGAAAAAATGGAAACAAAGCTTTTGTAAATAAGGAGGGAAGAAGGGGTTGAAGGGGGAAATGGGAAAAAAGATGCAAGATATATCATGCAAATGTACAAATCCCTATGATGAATGTTACCATTATGTATATCTAAAGTGTATCAATAAATGTATTGCAAAAAACTCAAAACTTCTATCCCAGCCTGGACAGCTTAGTGAGACCCTGTCTCAAAATTTTAAAAACTAAATTTTAAAAAGGGATGGGGATAAACTTAAACCCCAGTACCATAAAAAAGCATACAAAGTGCCCTAGCTTCCAGAATCAGTTCCTGGTGTCTCCCAATATAGTTCATTACAATCCTAACCCCAAATTCACTGCATTTTTGTTTACTGAACATTTATTTCAACCTTCAAACAACATATTATTCTAATAATTATTGTGGTTATGTCAGTCCCATGAAACTATCCCTTCCAGGCTATACCAATAAACTGTTCCTTTTAAGTAAAATTCACTTACATTCAAATGCACAAAGTTAAAGATCTCAATTATTATAACATACAAATCTGGACCAGTGCTGTGACAGCTCTAATAAAGATAGCACAGAACACAGACAACTGTGGTGGCACACAACTACAATGCCAGCATTACAGAGGCTGAGTAAGGAGGATCCCTGGAGTTCAAGGCCAGCCGGGGCTACACAGTGAGTTCAAGGCCAGCCTGAACTATATGGTGAGATCTTATTAAAAAAAAAAAAAGGATACAACATTTTCAAATGTGAAAAAAGGATTAAAGGTAATAATAATAAAGGAATAAAATGACGGCTGGTTTTGGCAGTACTGCCACTGCAACCCCAGGGTCTTTGCACTTAGCTACATCCTGGGAAATTTTTAAACTTTTTATTTGGAGACAGAATCTTGCTCAACTATCCAGACTGGTCTCAAAATTGCAATCTCACTGCCTCGGCCTCCCACATGCTGAGATCATTGGCATTTATCACCATGCCTGGCTCAAAATTGATTATCTTACTGCTAAAGTCTTCAGGGATGAACCAACTACATTATGTCTCCAAATTACTTTGAAAAGCATTTTTAAAAAATAATGTGCAGGGACCTAAAGCCAAATGCACAGACACTTGACAAAGCAAATATGCTAAAAGTCAGATCTAGTGAACAGATACACCAGTGTTCACTGAGCAATTATGTGTATTGGAAGTTTGTCCTGATAAAATGTTCAGGGAAAATGAGTAAAACATTCTTCTTCCTTTCCATAAATTTGTAGTACAATAAAGGTATCACAGAAGCAATTACTACAGAGTACACTGAAAACACACAGATAAACATGTATAGGAATTCCCAGGGTACAGGGAAATAACTCTTAACTAGGAAAGGAGAACTCAGGGATAGTTTCCAAGTGACCCCACAAACAGTTATGCAGCAAGTGAGTACAGGAGTATTCTAAGCATTACCAACAGCAAAAGCAAAGTAGCATGTAAACATCAAATAGCCTGGCACCTTCAGGGTGCTATCGTAAGATAGTTAGTTGGGTATTAATCAAATGTATGAGGGAGGAAAAGGAGTGTGATTAGTTTGGAATATCCTGAGATAAACTCCTATTCAACCGAAATCATTCTCTCCTATGTAAGACACAATCACTGTAAGTCTCCCAGATAATCACCACCTCTTTCTGTTGCTATTCTTTGTACAAGCTTCCATTATTGTAACAATAATCTATATTTTTGTTTGCCTAACTACCCTCTATATTAGGACTGTAGACTCTTAAGGGCAAAACCTGCATCTTATATACAATTAAATCTGAAAAAAAACCACTAAAATACATACACAGTTCACCACAAAGTATGATATGCCCTAAATCACATCCCTATGAACTTTGCACACAACAACGTCTAGGCTACATATAAATAAATAATTATACATTGCCACTGTTTGAGAAGAAAACAACATTAAGTCACATATATACCCCCAAAATTTTGATTTTGAAAAGCCATGGGGATGATAAATACAAAATATGTGCTGCTAAAAATGTCTTAATATTATGAAATGTGAGGTAGTATCCTAAACAGCAATGTTTACAAATATAGCATTTGTTCATTCTTAGAAAATTTCCCAAAGGATACAAAAATCAACAGCAGTTACCTCTGATAACATGGAATAGAGTTAGAATATTTCCTTTATATCCCTCTTTTTGTACTAATTTTTTATTCTGAGCCTGGATCATCATTTTTATACAATTTCTGTAACAATAAAGTTACTCCTTTTGATTGTTTTTGTTTTCTTTTTGCAGGGCCCCAACCCTGACAGCATCACTGTATTACTGAGCTATATACCCCAGCCTCCTTCTTCTGCACACTTAAAAATCCTTTGAGGCCAATGTGGCACCAAATGCATATAATCCTACTCACTTGGGAGGCTAAGGCAGGAGATTCTAGGTTGGCCTGGGTAACTTGGTGAGACTATTTCACAATTAAAAAAAAAAAAAAAACTTAAAAACAGAACAAAACAAAAAAACCCTGGGAATATACCTCAGTGGTAGGATGTTCACTTGTCATGTGAGAGGTCCTGTGGTCAATCACTAATACTACTAAATAAATAACCCTTTAAAAACATGAAGACCATGCTAAAAAAAAATCTATTAAGTCTTCCATAAATACACAAAAACCCAAGATAGGCAAACATTCCAGGAATTACAGAACGAAGAAATCAATGTTTTTACCTGTAGACATGTAGACAAAACCCCTAAAGAATAGTTTAAAACAAATGACAGAATGATGAATATGAAGGTAATTTAGACACAGACATTACACAGACACACAAATAGGAAAAAAAAATCTCATCAGTTTAACAATATGCTTAACTGGAAACAACTGAAAAAACATCCCAATAAGTTTTCAAACCACCAATCTCATGGTATATTTAACCCAACCACATTCTCTTCAATGACTTTATTTTAAAATCAGAATACAAATGAGTAAGGCAAGAATCAGTGGTGTACTGTATCTTACAGTACTCACATATTAATGGAAAGAAAGGAATCAGCTTAACACCTTAACCAGTATTTTTTATGAAAGCAATGAAACAGAAAAGAATACATATACCATAAAAGAATACATATACCAACCATAAAATATATGGAGTAATTTGGAAGGCAGAGAGCAGTAAAGTATTTGATAGTTGATTGACAAGACTAACTACAAAAAGCAACAAGCATATAGGATTATACAGTAATAGATGATCTCCCTCAGAATATCTGCAATAGGACATGCATTTAGGGCTTAAAAATATGCTTCTTCATTACACCAAGTCGAAGAGTCTCAAAGATTCAAAACTATTCACATAATACACAAATATGTTTACTATGGCTATATAATTTTCAAGACAAAAAGAAAATAGTAACACTAACACTTCATGGAAAAATGCAATGAGTTGAATAAGTGTAGCGGCAGTTTACTAATAAAGTAAAAAAAAGCTAGTACTTGAGAATATTAAAATCTCCACAAAACACTAATATATTATATAATGTTACCTAGATAAAGCTTCCGAATGTTTTAATGCTATTGTTCTTCAGTGGACGTAACACATAACACAGAAAGCATCTTACTTTGGTTTTCCCATTTATTACACCATAGTTCAGTAGTAGAACACACGCTTAGCATGCATAAAGCCCTGCATTCAATACCCAGCGCCATAGAGGGAAGAAAGATAGCACAATCACATAGTATTCCAATAACCTGACCAATCACTCATTTTCTTTCAAGTTTTTGCCCATATGTGCACATACATATGCCACTATGTAGATCTTTCAAACCTACAACCATGGGCTAGGGATGTTCATCAGTGCTTGCCTAGCATGTGCAAGAATCCTAGTACTGCAAACTATAGCCACAAAAAGGATATAATTATACATAACTTTTCATCTCCATATGCATTTATACTACTTCTATAACAGTAATAAAAAGTTACAGTGAGGTTTTATACAATTCTAGCAGAAGTGATAATTACTAATTTATTATTAAACACTTCAACTGACCCCACTATTTCATTATAATAACATTGGTTCTTGTATATACATTTTATGTTCATTATCTTTTTATCAGAGCCAAAATCAATATTATTTTAGAGCTCTTGATGAAAGTTTTCTGCTATTTATAAAATGCAAAGATTTGCACTTATTCATTACAAGGTTACTTACAATTTAAAATGAAAGATGTCACACACCTAGCTTAGAGCCAGGCACTTAGTGAAATGCAATAAATTGTAGTAATAGTACTAAAAACCTGTTATTCACTAACATTTAAGATAAGATATATCAATTTGTACCAATACTACAAAATGAAACTTTTGGTCCTATTTACTACAAATGCTTTCCCAAATTTATTTACCTTACTTATCCTTTCCATATTATAACAGCATGTCATCTGACAACTTATAAAATAGTTAACTGTGCAGAGCACATTCCATGTGTCAGACATTTAATATATCTTTAATTATTTCAAAGTAAACATTCTACCCAATTTACAGAAGAGAAAACAACATAGTTACACAATCTCCACATGCCATGCAATTAACAAAGTATCACAGGATTCTAACTGAAACCTGCTTAGCTTTAAAATTTAAATTCTTTCCACTATCCCAAGCTGCCTTAAAATATATTCAAATAGTTTTGGGAGCTATTCACCATTTTCAGTACAAACATGAACCAGAAAATACTAAAAAACTCAAGTACTTCAGTGATCAGCCAGTAATTCCCTCAGTATCATTATACACTTCCAGGATCAAGTATATAATATTAGAAGAAAAAAATAGGCCTGATTTGAATAGAAGACCTAGGTCAGAATCCCAGCTCTGTTTAGCCTATTATTCTTTCAATGTTACATTCCCCTCAAACACAAATAATGGGAGGTTACAGTACTAGTCAGAGGTTACAGTACTAGTCTTTAAGGCTTCTTCCTGTTCTAAAATTTTCTGGTTGTAAAAATGTAGACCCAGGCCAGATACGGTGGTGCATGCCTGTAATCCCAGTGTTAGGGAGGCTGAGGCAGGAGAATAAGTTTAAGGCCAGCATGGGCTACATAGTGACTCAAAATCACCTTCAACTACATAGTGAGAGACCCTGTTTCAGAAAAAAAACAGACCCAGAACCAGAAAAAAGAATATACTTTCTTGTGCTTAGTCTACCAATTCTGTATGACCTAGGGCTAAGCTGCTCAGATCCCCAAAAGGGCTCATTTTATTTGTAAAATATCATGAATACCAGCCTTCCCTCCCTAAAGGATTATTATGAGGACTGAGTGAAAGTGCTATGTAAACCCCATAATCCACTAAACTAGGGTGGGATCATTACTAGTATTACATTTAATTAAAACTCATCGCAGGGCGTGGTGGCTCACGCCTGTAATCCCAGCACTCAGGAGGCAGAGACAGGAGGATTGCTGAGTTCGAGGCTTGCCTAGGCTCACAGTGAGCTCAGGGTCAGCCTGAACTACAAAGCGAAACCCTGTCTCAAATAAATAAATAAACAAACAAACAAACTCATCATGAGCAGAACATTCGGATTTGTGTATTAGGACACAGTGGCACATGCCTGTTTCTAGTACTCCTTGCACACAGGAGGATCACAAATTCAAGTCTAGACCGGTCAACGCTAGAAAATACAACGTAAGCAAACACACATACTCTCCAAATCTTCTAACATGATGGTGCCTAAAAAAGCAATAGAGTTGGTTTTACGGGTTTTTTTCTTTGTTCTTATGGCACTGTGATTAAACCCAGGAGCACTCTACCCCGAGTTACATCTCCCGCCACTTCTATTTTTCTATTTTGAGACTGTGTCTCACTAAGTACCCTACGCTCCCCAAGAATTTGCACCTCTGCTTGGCCTCCAGAGAGGTAAGATTACTGGCATATGCCATCACACCCACAACAATATTGTTTTTAACTATTCTTCTGTCCACTGCTTCAGACATCAATTTCAATTTGCAAAAGAAAGTGGTTTAAGTTTGGAAATACTACCCCAAACTAGATACTTAAAAGTAAAACTTGTAAAAATAATATGATCAGAAGAAAATACACTGAAAGTCACAGTTGAGATAATCAGTTCAGAGTTAAATACAAGAAGACAATGGAATTTAGACTTTTTATAACCTTTGCTTCACTTTTTTATATTCTACAATAATACTAAGAAGCTCTTCACATCTCAAAATTGACATTTTCCCAAGCTAAATGCTTTAAACATCTGAGAGACTTCTAAAATTTCAGTTTACTTAACATTCACAACTGCTACTAAATTTATTTCTAAATTTTGAATCTGTACCTAGATACATTAACAGATCAAATAATTTGTTCATCCATCAAATGCTCCTTATCCAGGCATAGAAGCACATACCTATAATCCTACCACCCCAGAGAATAACAAATTTAAGTCTATAATGGGTAATTTAGCAAACCATTCTCAAAATTTAAAAAAAAATTAAGGCTAAAGATGCAGCTCAGTGAGAAGACCCTGGGTTCAGTCCCCAATAGTGCAACAACAACAAAATACATAAGAACTTCTTGTACATCAGGCACTATTTAAAATACTAAAGTTAGGAGTATTACAGAAGCCAGGCGTGGTGGCTCACACCTGTAATCCCAGCACTCGGGAGGCAGAGACAGGAGGATCGCTGAGTTCGCGGCGGCTTGCCTGGGCACCATAGTGAGCTCAGGGCCAGCCTGAACTACAAAGCGAGACCCTGTCTCAAAAAAGAAAAAAAAAAAGTATTACAAAAAACTGTCTGCTCTCATAGAGATTAAAGTCTAGTTAGGAAAAGAGAAACTACAAAGAAACAAACAAAAATACCAAACAGCGGTAAATTCTGATATAAAAATAAAACAAAGTGATTGTACTGACATGGAGGTAGGGATCCAGTCACAATGCTTACATTCATAATGTAACATGAATGTCTATTTTAAGCAAAGGTCTAAATAATACATATTTATCTAAGTAAACCTTAATTTATAAAGGGTGTTGAAAGTTAGTTCTTCCATAATTTTATTTGCCCTAATTTCTTCCCAGACTTGGGAAAATTTTTCAGTATTAAATGATTAAGTACCTCTTCAACTACTCTAAAACAGTCTAGAATATTCTCAGATTATCAGAAAAAAGGCTTTTTTCCACTGGTTTTACAACATTCTGGTATTAACAAATCCCCGTGTTTTTAAGGAATCAATTATTTGTAGAAGAATGGTGTTGAAGAGGCTGGAGATTTAGCTCAGTGGTTCCAGCGTCTACCTAGCAAGCACAAGGTCCCTGGTTCAATCCCGATAGCGACATACAATGATATGATACAGGGCATGGTGACTGACGCCCACCAGCAATCAGTACCACACCCCACAATGCTGGGTGTGGTGGCTCATGCCTGTCATCCCAGCACTTGGGAGGCAGAGGCAAGAGAATCGCTGAGTTCCAGGCTTGCCTGGGCTACACAGTGAGCTCAGGGCCAGCCTGAACTACAAAGCGAGACCCTGTCTCAAAAAGCAAAAAAAAAAAAAGAATGGGGTTGAACAGTCAGATTCCTTTATTCACCCACTAAATGAAATTTAATGCTACCAGACTAAAGAATGAAAAAACTAATCCACACTTCCTAAGCAAATACTGTTTATAAACTGGAATGAATTAGAAAAACCACAAATAAGGTAAAAACATTACAAAACAATATAAAAACACAATTTAAAAAATACATCTGTATATCATAAAAATATCAACAGTAGTAATTAATCAGAATACTATTGTTTGTACACATAATTAAAATGCCCTCAGGTTGAATGGAAGTGCTGTCACATTCAAAATATCTTGCTGAAAACTGAGAAATATTCAGTCTAGATAGTAGTCAAGGAAATACAAACAAAAGAAGCCTGAGGTACTATGGATAAAGACTTTTTAAAAGTAACATCTCCAAACCAGGAATGATGTGATGACCATGTATCAGAACACTAATGCTACTGTGAAATGGATACAAACCCATTAGAAAACCATACAGCTCTGGCCTACCAAAGGCTTTTAAAAATGTTCATGTTGGGGCCGGAGGGTTAGCTCAGTGGTTCCGGCACCTGCCTCGCAAGCGCAAGGTCCTGAGTTTGATCCCCGGTAACCACATATAATGCTGGGCGTGGAGACACACCCACCAACAATCAACACTGCATACCACAATGCCGGACGTGGTGGCTCTCCCCTGTCATCCCAGCACTCGGGAGGCAGAGACAGGAGGATTGCTGAGTTCGCGGCGGCTTGCCTGGGCACCATAGTGAGCTCAGGGCCAGCCTGAACTACAAAGCGAGACCCTGTCTCAAAAAAAGCAAAAAAAAAAAAAGCAAAAAAAAAAATGTTCATGTTGGCAGGGCATGAGGACACAAGCCTGTAATCCCAGAATTCTGGGAGGCTGAAGAAGGACGACTCCAAGATAGTGAGACCCTGTCTCAGAATTTAAAAAAAAAAAAAAAAACTTTAAAAGAGTTTCAAATCTAGTTCAGTGCAAAGGCCATGGATTCCCCGTACAGGTGGAGGAAGAAAGCGTTCATGCTGATTGATAATTTTCTCTCATTGCTAGATATAACTAGACCAAAAAAAAAGGAAGCTACTTGTAGAAGCAATAATACATAAAACACAGAGCAGGCACTGGGGTTATGGCCTAGTGGTAGAGACTGCTTACTTGTCTAGCATACCCAAGGGCCTGGGTTCAATCTGTGGCAGTACAAAATCAATGATTTTTTTTAAATAAATGAAACAGAGCTCAGGGTTGGAGATTTAGTTCAATGGTCCCCACGCCTACCTAGCAAGCGCAAGGTCCCTGGTTTGATCTCTGGTAACCACATACAGCAATACCGAGCATGGTGACTCATGCCTACCAGCAATCAGTCCCACATACCACAGTGCTGGGTGTGGTGGCTCATGCCTGTCATCCCAGAACTCGGGAGGCAGAGACAGGAGGATTGCTGAGTTTGAGGTTTGCCTGGGCTACATAGTGAGCTCAGGGCCAGCTTGAACTGCAAAGCAAGACCCTGTCTCAAAAAAAAAAAAAGTAAGTAAAATTCATCTCCAGATACATTTTTTTGTAGTTCAGGCTGGCACTGAGCTCACTATGTAGCCCAGGCAAGCCTCAACTCAGCAATCTTCCTGCCTTTGTCTCCCCAAATGCTGGGATTACAGGTGTGAGCCACCACTTCCAGCACTGTGATATGTGGTACCTGGGATTGAACTCAGGATTTTGCACTTACCAGGCAGCTGCTGGAAACACTGAGCTACATCCCTGGCCCAGATACATTAATTTTTATACACAAAAAGCAGAAAAAGTTCCATGCACTGGGCACAAAGGAATGGGGTGCTACAGAAGATTATACTGAAATACAAATATATGTTTGATATTCCGTATTTTTTTCAGCTTAGATTAGGAGATGTAACTCAGTGGTACAGTGCCTAACATGTGTGAGGCCCTGAATTCAATTCCTAGTACCACAAAGAACAAGAACAATTTTTTAAAAGAATAAAAAATTGGCTGATTTACTGCAACCACGTAAAGCAATAACATGGCACTGTATACTTCCCTTTTCTGAGACAACATACTTAACTACTTAATATCTCTTGTCCCTATTATACTACAAATAAGATTTTTTAAGATACCCATTTCCTCTAGCATTATTTCTACCAAAGGTAGCTTTTCCAGAAAACTTGAAGCAAACTAAAGTGGTTGCCTATATACCCTTATTCCACACTGAAGTACATGAAAAGGTTTTCTTCTCAAAACAAGCTCCAGCAATCCCAATCATATTTATAAGAGCTATTTTGAGAAAAACATCCAGTTGCAGCATTACATCTCCAGGATAATACCACTCATGTCATTAAGTACCATCAATTCTTTGATTATCCACACTAACATACATGTTCCATACAAATAACCACAATAAAATTTTATTTGACTTTTTAGAATGTAGTGAGCCAACTACACCCTCCCTTTCTCTCCCTGGTCACTTCATAGCTTAACCCTGTTCTTAGTAACTTGGGACTCAGTGTGGAAGAACCAAACTCCCAGGAGGTACCACAAAACAATCTACATAAGGATAAATGTTGATTATATCAGCTTTAAGCATAATTTTAACCTGACACAAATGGAAGTAGTTTTTATACTGTATACAATTTTAAAGTATCTCCAGATAAGAGAATATGCCATATGGATTCTTTTCCAATTTGAGATGTTTATGGAGTATACACTACATTACCCTAGACTTTTCTCCTACCTTCTTGACCAGTCAATGATCCTCCTTCTTCCTACCACCAAAAAAGTGTTCACCCAACTTTTTCTGCTCTCTCTCCAAGTCAATGTGCTCTATGAATAGTGACCCCAACACAGTATCTCCTGTTCTTATCCCTGAACTTTAGCTACACAATATCATAATAGCAGTTTAGTACTGAAGTATCTAATATTTTTCTCCAAAATCAGCTATCATTCAGATGCAAAAGTACAGTATTATCACCACTGTGTTCTGACTACATGTTATTAAGATACATTTGAGACACAAAAACAAAAAAAGGGCATGCTTTGCAAGACAGCAGGAGAAAATAGTATAAAAAAACAAACACTGCTTAAAATACAATTGTTGTTTCAATATATTTAATACACACCCACGTATGTATCTAGGAATGTATGTATGTTGTATGTTACCTCCTACAAAGATACGCTCCTTTTTAAAGCCAACCTCCCACTTCACAACTAGTTCCATGCTGCTGTACATCACAAATACGCTACAAATGGTCATGCAAAGAACCATCAGGCAAAACAGGGGATCGATGAGTTAAGACTATCTATTGCCATACTACCCTGAACACTCCTGATTTCACCTGAAAAATTAAGACAATGTAAAGAAGAAGCTCTAGGGGTCGGGAGGGTTAGCTCAGTGGTTCCGGTGCCTGCCTCGCAAGCGCAAGGTCCTGAGTTTGATCCCCGGTAACCACATACAATGCTGGGTGTGGAGACACGCCCACCAACAATCAACACCGCATACCACAGTGCGGGACGTGGTGGCTCACGCCTGTAATCCCAACACTAGGAGGCAGAGACAGGAGGATTGCTGAGTTCGCGGCGGCTTGCCTGGGCACCATAGTGAGCTCAGGGCCAGCCTGAACTACAAAGCGAGACCCTGTCTCAAAAAGCAAAAAAAAAAAAGAAGCTCTAAGGTAGACCTATATTAAGTGAAAAAAGGTTCCAGCTTGAGGAAAGCACATCTCCCATCTAAACTTATGGCAGTTCATGAGAACATGCCTCTAACGTCTGTAAGATGTCACCCCACCTCCACCTAAAAATAGATCTAAGCAGCCAGAAATGGTTGTGCATGCCTATAATCCTAGCACTAGTACTTGGGAGGCTGTGGCAACAGATTGCTTCAAGTTCGAGGCCAGCCTGGGTAATAGAGTAAGTTCAGAGTTCAAGGCCAGCCAGAACAACATAGCAAGACCCTGTCTCATAAAACTGAGGAAAAGAAAGGTCTAAGCACCTCGCGTAGGTCTATTAAATATTAAATCATTTTACTTCCAGATAAGCCTCCAAAAAGTTCTAGTGTATCAAAGGATACTATATTAAGTATTCACTCAACAAACATTAAATGTCTACATCACAAGCACTGTTCTCAGTGCTAAGGTGAAAGCCATGAACAAGGGAAATAAATAATTCCCTCAGTGAATTTACATTCTAGTGTGAGAAAACAAGACAACCCATGTAAATGTATCTCTGATGCTGATAAGAGCCACAGAGAGTAGAAAAATGGGAGAACTCAAGCAAGGAACATTTATTCTATATGCCATAGCCAAGTAATGTTTCAAAGGATAATTTGAGCAAAATATCCTTAATAAAAAACCAGGATAGGCAGAGGGACCAATAAATACAAAGGCTAGAGATAAGAACTTATTTAGACATATTACTTACTTCAGTTTCATAAGTTACTTAATTTGCTTAGGTTCAACCTTCTCATCTGAAAAATAGGTACAAAATCCCCCACCACATAAGAATTCAAGGCAATATATTACATCAAGTATCTAACATGAAGTATGAATAGTATTATTAGTTATCAGGAGGCCTGTTCTATAAGCAAAACCTTCAGCATTTTGTCTGGTATTCAGAAGTATTATTGTTATCTCACATGTATAATACCTTATAAGGCAGGTAAACTAAACCTAGTTTACCAGCTTCAAACCTGAAGATCAGAGATTTGCCAAATCCTGCTAATCCCTGAAATTCTATAAGGATCTACAAACCTTGTCCACAGTTAAACAGAAGATTTAAAATACACTGCAGGACAAGAAAACCATTCACATTAATGTTCACTTACCAGCAGTATGATAGTGTAACATTAAGAACATGGACTTGGTAGTTACACTGCCTGAATTTACATCAAGGCTCTACTAATTCCTAGGTATGTTTCCTTAGGAACATTTCAGTCCCTGTACCTCCATTTTCACACTGGCAAACAGGAAATAATGATAGGGCCTGTCACAGAGGGTTGCTAGGGAAGATTAAATATGTTATTTTTTTTCACTTCTATTTTGGTGTAAATCATACACGGTTATCCACTTTGAGTAACAAAGTAAAGTAAGGAAGTAAGCATCAAAATGTTTATATTTTGTATGGTGTATTTAAAAAGTGTAAAGCTACTGGACATGGAAAAAAACAGAAAAGTGGGGCCTAAGGATATAGCTCAAGGCAAAAGGTGTTGGGAACATGTTTTGGGAGAAATAACTGGACGGTCAAAATTGATCAGGCCTTCCTGGTGCAGAAGGACTCTGGACTCAACTGGCCTTCACCTTTGCTAACAACAAAGACTCTGGTCATCTCACATGCTGTGATGCTTCAAGGCTGAACTACTCCATTGCCGGTGTCTGCCCTGCCCAGCGGGGATCTTCATCTGCATAATATCTCTAGGACTACTGGAGGTCTGCCCTGCCCAGCGGGGATCTTCATCTGCATAATGTCTCTAGGACTACTGGAGGTGTCTGCCCTGCCCACAGGGCTGTTACATTCTGTTACTCAAGAGGTGCTGCATAAAAGGTGTGGTGAGCTGGGGCCTGGGGTCTTTTGCTACCCAGAGTAGCATGGATCACGCCCAAATTTAGCCTCTCTGAACCTCGTTTCTACATAATTATTATTTGGCCGTGTGCCGTCGACTCACAGGAGACTAGAATCTAATGAAAGGTTCTAGTTACGTTCCCTTCCCCTGGTTCCCACAAAAGGCCCTGGGTTCAATCCCTGGTACCAACACACAAAAAAAAAAAAAAAATCAAGAGAAAGATGACAGAGTGCTTGCCAAGGGCCAGTTATGGTGGCACATACCAGTAATCCTAGCACTTGGGAGGCTGAGGCAGGATTATCACAAATTCAAGCCCCCCTAAACTATATAGCAAGACCCTCAAAAGTCCTCTCAAAAAAATAAAACCAAAAAAAGTTTGAAAGTGCTTACAAGGACCTGGGCTCCTCCCCAATACTACAAAGGCTTGTGCGCATGCGTGGGGGGGTTGTTAAAGGGGCTAGGAGAAAACAACACAATATAATTTGGCATCACGATGTCAATTGATTAAATCAGCTTACATGAACAGGTTGCTACTATTACAATTACTGTCCTTTAGTATGAATACTAGACATAGGCCAAAAAAGCTTTAGATAATATGACAGCTTAAAAAGTTTATTATAAAAGCTTAATTCCTTAAGATTAATTCAAAATGTCACTGCACTGAGTATTACAGCAGTACAATATAACAAGTTTTATCATCTTCCCTCCACCCAATATTTTTAGGTGTTATTTGATGTTTATTACAAGTATAAAACATTTAATACAACTTCAGACTGAAAATGATTCATCCTTCGTCACCTCAAATTGACAAATAAGCTTTCCTTCTACTTGACTATCAAGATTTCTGGTTTCTTTGTGACGTTTAACTTCACCCTCTGTCTCATATATTTAGGATTTTTGTCTCCTATTCTTCCCCCCAAAAAGGCATCAGTATGAAATCTACACATCATCCCACTGGGAGGCAGTGTATCACCGTATAAAGAAGTACTCTAGAATTAGGCAAATTGGATTCAAATATAAATTCTACCACTAACTAGCTAAGTGATCTTTGTCGAGTCATTTAACCATTTGTTGTTATAAAAACAAATTAAATGCTAAGGAGCCACTGGGCAGTGTTGCACACCGTTAATCCCAGGTTCTCAAACAGCTAAAACAGGAAGACCACAAATTTGAGAGCAGCCTGGAGATTTTAGCAAATCTCTCTCAAAAGACAAAAAGGACTAGGGACATACCTGATAGTACAGCAACCCTGGGTTCAACCCTCAGTCCATAAAACAAAAATGTTAAGGAGTCTACGACAAACTGCTTGTAGCTGCCCCGCCAATTACAACATACAGCTAGCTATTAAACGTGAATACTAATAATCCAATTACTGCTCAGGGTTACATTTCTAAAAAAAAACCTAAATTCAGTTACCTTTGAGAACACGGATAACATACAGTGCATAATGAGACAGTACTCAAAGTCAGATAAAAACACAATTCTGCCAGGCATGGTGGCTCACACCTGTAATCCAAGCATTTAGGAGGCAGAGGCAGGAGGACTGCTGAGTTTGAAGCTTGCCTGGGCTTACATAGTGAGGTCAGGGCCAGCCTGAAGCACAAAGCAAGACTCTGGCTCAAATAAATAAATAAATTTTAAAACAATTTTCTAGACTGAGAAAGTGAACCTTCTGGTTGTAAGAGATAAATATGGATATTTGTCCATACTATCCATTTAAACACTATATATTTATACACATACACAACTCCCCCTTCAAATTAGGTTTTCTTCATGGGGTATTTGTTGTGGGAATTTGTTTTTTGAGGATTTCACCATGTAGTCTAGGATGCCCTTAAACTCACTACATAGACACTTGTTGGCCTGGAACTCAAGGCAGTACTGTGGATCCTCAGTTCACCAATGTTTTTGTTTGTGGAACAATTTGTTTTACAAACAAAAAGCATTCGGCAAAATTTAGGTTTGTTTTTGTTTTTGAGAGGGGGTATCCACTTTGTAGTTCAGGCTGGCCCTGAGCTTACTGTGTAGCCCAGGCAAACCTCGAAAGCACAGCAATCCTGTCTCTGCCTGCCGATTGCTGGGATTAGAGGCCTGAGCCACCAGGCCTGGCGTTGTGGCATGTGGTACCAGGGACTGAACTCAGGACCTTGAACTTCCAAGGCAGATGCTGGAACCACAAAGCTAAATAAATCCCGGCCCAAAATTTAGGTTTTTTTGCAAAGGCTACATCAGGTGACAAACAAGACTGTGGCTATGTTTCCCACACAAATGCAACAAATGTGGCCATCATTTCCAAAGTTGTAGAACAAATTAAACTGGTGAACCAAGGTACCACTCCATTGCTGTCTGAACCTCCCAGATTTTTGGTTTAAAGGCATGCAGCACCACACATGGTTCAAATTAGGTTTCCTATTTTTCTGCAGCACTTGGGTAACTGCTTCAGTCTAACCCCAAAGGATTAGGTACTAATTCCCTATTAAAGATACTTTCCTAATAAAATTTCATATTGTCCAAATGAATTCTCTGAAATTTATGAAGTATATTTAGTAATCCCAAATATGAATGCAACTATTTAATATTTTTCAATACACAGCAGTACTTTATGCATTGATATCTAATCAAGTCAAGAAAGTACATGTACTCAAACTGGAAAAATCATTTGTCATTGACAAGTTTGCTTTTCAAAAACATGCCTTCATGCTTCTACTTCCCTGCCAGCCATGACTACCACCGCTTCCTCAATTCTCCTGCCAGGAGTAAAATCCGAGGAATGCCTTTTGGCCTGAATGAGAGCAGTGGAAATACGCAGCAACATATCCCAGAGGAAAAGTATTATGGCTTTGCTAGTATTGCCTACATTTTCTCCCCTTTAATACAGAAATGAAATTCTCAAAGATTAATGTTCCTATATTTAATACTATTTATTTAGACCAGAAATGCCTTATTAAAAAGAGTATATTAAAGTGTCTTTTGTGGTTAACATTCTAGTCACGAAGTTTCCAAATTAGATACAAGGCAATAGACATGAAAAGGTCCTTGAAAAACTCTGTTTCTGAAAAGAAAAAAAATTAGAAATCTCACAAAAGGGTATCATACATTCCAATCCTGAAAAGAAGATATTTCAAATATATCTGTCATTATATGTACATCTCATAGATATACTTTTTGAGTTTTTTTTTAAGTTTTTTGAGGATCTCATATACTCTAGGTCAGCCTTGAACTTACTATACCCTAGGCTACTCTGGAACTCAAGATCTTCCTGCCTCAGCCTCTTGAGTGCTGTGATTACCGGCATGTACCACTCTGACTGGAGCAAATGAATTTGGTAAGTATGTTATACTAGTAGCAAAAAAAAAAAATTAAGCTAATATAACAAAGAAGCCTAAACCAAAATCAAAATACAAGCATACATAAGCTTAAATTTTTGCTGGGTACAATAGCACATGCCTATAATCCCAGCACTGGGTAAACTGAGGCAAGAGGATCCCCAGTTTGATGCAAGGCTGTACTGCACAGTGAGTTCAATTCCATACTGAAGTACATAGCAAGACCTTTGAAAAAAGAAAGGAAAAAGAAAGAAGGGGAGAAGGGAAGATGGAGAGGAGGGGAGGGGAGAGGAAAGGAGAAGAGGGAAGAGGTGAAAAGGAAAGGGAGAGGGCCAAGGATTTTAGCTCTCAATCCCCAGTACCACATACCACAATGCTGGGTGTGGTGGTTCAACCCAGTAATCCCAACACTGGTGAGGCAGAGGCAGGAGGACCACCCAGTCAGAGTTTGAGGCTAGCCTGGGCTACATAGCGAGTTCAGGGCCAGCCTGAACTACAAAGTGAGACCCTGTCTCACAAAAACTAAAAAAAAAGTCAAAATTACACGAGATGTAGCTCAACAGCACAGCACCTGCCTGGCAAGTGTGAGCCCCAGACTGATTCCTAGTACCAAAACAGAAAAACCAAAATAAAATAAAATAACACATAAGGACCCATGAGAGAATTCCATATAATAAAGTATTGGTGGTAATGTTAACTAGGCTGGCCACAAATTCCTGGGCTCAAGCAATCTTCCTGCCTCAGTCTCCCAAGTATGGGCCTTCACCACCGTACCCAACTGAAACACTTTCTCTTGATCACTGACTGCTTTTACATAGAACCATATCATCATTTGTAAGGCCACAAAATTCGGATTATTATTACTGGTTTACCAAGGACCACCATGGATTAACTACCAATAACTGAAGCTTTTCCCATTTAAAATCTTCAGTCCCAATTTTCCTCCTAAGGTTTTTCAGAAGTCTTTATTTTTCACGTCACTAATTTCAAATTAAGGACACTGAGTCAAAACTGCATACATGGTTGGGCAAAGGACCTGCCTGACATCCGGTCCTGGTCTCTATCCCTTATCTTAGTACTGCACATATACAAACACACACACACACACACACACACACACACACACACACAGAGGAAGGATAGGAAGGAGAGAAGAGGGGGAAAAACTAAAACAGTATTGATGGCTACTAGTTGTAGCCTAAATTCTTTTTTTTTTTTTTGAGACAAGGTCTCACTTTGTAGTTCAGGCTGGCCCTGAGCTCACTATGGTGCCCAGGCAAGCCTCAAACTCAGCAATCCTCCTGTCTCTGCCTCCAGAGTGCTGGGCTGACAGGCAAGAGCCACCATGCCTGGCACTGTGACATGTGATGCTGATTGCTGGTTGACTGTTGGTGGGCATGAGTCACCATGCCAGCATTGTATGTGGTTACCGGGATCAAACTCAGGACCTTGCGCTTGCGAGGCAGGCGCCAGAACCACTGAGCTAAATCTCTGGCCCTGTACCCTAAATTTTTTACACAGAGAAATCCATGCATGCATGCATGTGTACCCATCTGTCTGTCTATCTGTATTTTGTGGATGTACTGGTGATTGAAGAAGGGCTTCTTCACTGAGTTAGGTATCTAGCCATTTTCTATTTTTAAAGACAGAGTCTCACTAAATCACTACATTGCCCAGGCTGACCTTGAACTCATGATCTTCCTGCCTCAGCCTTCTAGTGTGCTAAGATTACAGCTCTGTGCCAAGATACCAGAGTTATAATATTTTTTAAAATAGGAATTTTAAACATTTTTGTGATGAAAAACTCATAGTAACAGTATTCCCTGAGGGCAAAGACTATGAACTCTAGTTACTACTATGTATCAATCCACTAATAGCCATTTTTTTTAAACTGTACTAATTTTATATAATAAACCCCACAAATTAACCTTTTGTTCACCACAATCACTACATACCTCATAAATTCCTTCACCTGCCAAGAAACACAGTCCCTGATGTGGCTGTCATATTGATAAGATAGCAACACCAATAAAATGCTTAAAAGTAAACCAGCTAAGAGAAAAAACAAATTACTGAATTAAATATTTAAACAGCCAAGTATGAAAACAAAACTGGAACTCCTCTTAAGATCAGATCTCTAACACTCACCTCCACTGGAGAGAAAACAAAATCTTAATTTACCACAGTAGACACACAACTGGGCCAAAATCATTTCTCCACATCTGAATTCACCTTTAGTAATTGAGGAGGGGCACAATAAAAAGTGAGAAACATTAAATAATCATAAAATTACCATAAATTAGAAGTACTGTGGAATTTTGGGAGCTTATTTTGTTATTGTTGTTTGTTTTGCTGGTAGGGATTGAACAGAGCCTAGCAAATGCTGAATACATGCTCTACCACTGAGTTTTATATGCCCAGCCCCAAGAGGACTATTGATTTTATGAAATGACACATCAATCTCTACAAGACATAACCCTCAAATTACATTATAGAATCAGTTTCACTTCAGATAAGTCTCTAAACTAGGTCTTTTTCTTTGTTTTCTAATATTAATTCACCCTAGTCAGAGTATTTCTCTTCTTTCAGTTGTGTTCTCAGAACACCATGAAATACACAATCTACATTTTCAACCAAGAAAATAGTAAAGGAAACCTGAACAATATATAAGAAAACAAACCAGAGTTGGAGATTTAGCTCAATGGTTCCAGTGCCTACCTGGCAAGCACAAGGCCCTGAGTTCCATCCAGTAACTACAAACAACAGTATTGCATGTGGTGACTCACGCCCACCAGCAATCAGTAGCACATACCACAACGCCAGGTGTGGTGGCTCACACCTGTCAGCCCACCCCTCCGGAGGAAGATGCAGGAGGACTGCTGAGTTTGAGGCTTGCCTGAGATACATAGTGAGCTCAGGGCCAGCCTAAACTACAAAGCAAGACCCCATCTGAGAGAGAGAGAGAGAGAAAGAGAGAGAGAGAG
>PVIC010032965.1:0-20377 GCA_004025085.1 Thryonomys swinderianus
AAAAAAAAAAAAAAAAATGGAACACTTCTCTGAAAGACACTATCAGGGCTCAAATGAAGGAAAATAAATGATACTTTCTCCTGTACATAGATTTTTAAAAATGAAATTCACAATTTAAAAGTATCTCAGCAATTTAGCCTATTTGGAAAGATTATTGCAGACCTATGGAATTTTTTTCAAAAAATACTATAACTTTGATTTAAAAATATATGGGATTTAGTGAAATATTGTACTCAGGTCTGAATATCTAGTTCGATGAAGAAATGTGAAATAAGAGTTTTGGCATATCAACAGATTCTGATTTGTAATACCACCTTCACAGAAATGTTGCTACTCAGGATACTGCTAAAGGAATGGTAATGTTCTTAGAGAAAATATTAACTTTTGGGGACATGCTGTATTGAAGCGTTTTACAGAGAAATAAACAGTCAAGTATACCAAGTGAGCTTGAAATTGAGAAACAAGCTTCACAATTATAATAAATTTTATGATTAAAAAATGAATACAGCTTAAATTCACTGAAAAATGTTTTAAATAAAGGGGAGCCAATGTCTGAACTACTAAGATGCTCAAACAGAAAAGACTGAAAGGTAAGGTAAAGCAAGTCAGAAGACATGATTAAGGTAGATAGAAAACTGGAAGACTTACTCGTTTAAAGTATTAAAAAAAGACAGTAGTTAAACACAAATTCAAATGATTTTAAATATTAAAATGTTAGTGAGATTATAAACATGCGCTGACTATAATGATGT
This sequence comes from Thryonomys swinderianus, assembly GCA_004025085.1. Lineage (NCBI taxonomy): Eukaryota > Metazoa > Chordata > Mammalia > Rodentia > Thryonomyidae > Thryonomys > Thryonomys swinderianus. Next base: position 753 of record PVIC010032965.1, read on the forward strand.
GTACATGAAGTCAGACCTAAACAGACCTATTTTGGGTAGGTGGCATTAAATGTGAACTGTTGAGGGCTGAGAATATAAGAAATAATCAATGATAGATTTTGTGAAATAGGAAATACTCAAAGGAAATGTGGGGGGGAAAGTAATGAGGGGAAGAATAAATATGATTTGAAAAGTAAAAGAAAGCACATGTATATAATGTGTATGCAGATGTGGGGTGGGTTGGGATATGGGTAAAAATGAAATTAACTCATGTCGGGTACAAATTCTTCAATGTTGAGTGGTATGATTGTGAGCTGTATGTGAAATGCACCAATAAAGAATTCAATTAAAAAAGAAGTAATAAAAACATAAATCATTTACCAAAATGTCATCATTTTAAAATTTATACCACATAAAGACATTTGATAAAGACAGTTGATATAGAAAGTTATTCCTAATTTTTCATTGTGTTTTATGAAAAGAAATTTCATATTAAAGGTGAATTAATTTACCATTGTTCTTCTAAATTTTTACCTATTTATGAAAATAATAAAAGAAAGAAATAAAGGAATAAGGATATGAAAAGGGAGGATTAAGTGGGGAAATAACTTTTTTTGTAATATACAGGAAAAATGTATTATTCTAATTAAAAAGTACGGAACCTATACTGGAGAAGTAGATCAAAATGAAACTTATTGAGATAGGATACCTATCTCCTGAGGAGTTAAACAATATTATGTATCACTTAACAGAAATATTACAAAGATTATTGATTACCGGAGTAAGATTAAATTGGACAAGGCTTAGAGCAAAAAGCTAGTTTTACTTGAGTGCCTGCCAGAGATGGTAATCTGCTTAATAGTCTATAATTCAAATTAAAATTTTGCAAAGTGAAAAAATGAAATAAGACAATATGAAATGTAGCAGCAACCAGAGTAAAACATGAAGTGTGGGAACAAGAACTGCTTTGGAGCATTACTAATCGCCTAAATGTTAAAATTATGTGAACATATATTTCTAGAATAAAGAAATTTCTAATTGGTAGAGTTTGAATTGGTATTTGAATTTAGATTTGGTCGAATATGAACTGAAAAGATTATTTCTCTTCTTATTTTTTTATACTAATAGTTTCAGGTCATTGCCCCCAGTTGAAGAACTGAGTTCCAATGCACACAGAACATTCCAGAAGCTTATGCACTAGTGTGAACATGGATGGGCAGAAGCAAGTACCACACAAGTAGATGAAAACATATTTGCTAGGGTAATTTTCAATGAAAGACAAAGTTCACAGATAACATTTTACAATTTTCAAGTAATTTGAGGCTTTAAAGGTCTCAAAGAAAAGATTAGTTACTCAAAATGATATTCTGAGAAAATGAACAACAAAATTATTTGTTATGAAAATATAAACAAATACAAAAACAAAGTGTTAAGCACTGAATGATCAATTAGAAACAATAAAGCACATGCAATTGTCAATGGATTCAGGGACATTATGGAAAAGACAGAAAGAATTACCAAAGTTAAGAGGGAGAGGAATGACCTACATAGTAATTTGGGAGTAGATACTAAATACTAGAAGAGAACAGTTACAAAAATTACAAAAGTTTGCTTTCTGAAAAATATAACAGAAAAATTCTTTAAATATATAAGGGATCAACAAAGTCTCACTACTCAATAAAAATATCATTAGCAAAAGACATTGTAATTAACTTTTTCAGAAGTTGGGAAGCTAAGTTGCAGTAGTCACTGAAGTAATTATTTTTTAAAAAATGGCAACATCGATCCAAGAATAATGAAACCATTAGCATTAAAACTATTTCTTCTCCCATCCTCCTATCCTGAATTCTCGAATACTTTAAAAGCCAACACTCTGCAATGTTGATAGCAGCTGGGAAAACTGTGGGGGAAGGGCAGCGGGATGGAGTTAGTTCCAAGCACCTTTCTCAGGTGTGATCATTATGTGACTTCTCCATTTGACATTCCCCAGAAACTCCTAATTGCTGCGCTCCACGAGTGGTGTGTGTGTGTGTGTGTGTGTTATTGGGGATCAAATCAAACCCAGAATTCTCTACTACTGATCTACATACATACATACACTCTGACATACATACCTACACTTATTTATTTCAGAAAAGGATCACTAAGATATTGTTACCCGGACTACACTCACATGTCCAAATCTCCTGTCACTTTCCTGAAATCCTAAAATTAGAGAAATTTGCCACCATGTCTGGCATCAAGCTTGTCTTTATTGAAATGACGCAGAGGTCATCTGACACTGCAAGTGACTTTCACCTCAAATGCGTTCATCAAAACAGAGACACAGCGGGCCGGAGGGTTAGCTCAGTGGTTCCGGTGCCTGCCTCGCAAGCGCAAGGACCTGAGTTCGATCCCCGGTAACCACATAAAAAGCTGGGCGTGGAGACACGCCCACCAACAATCAACACCGCATACCACAATGCCGGACGTGGTGGCTCACGCCTGTAATCCCAGCACTCGGGAGGCAGAGACAGGAGGATTGCTGAGTTCACAGAGGCTTGCCTAGGAACCATAGTGAGCTCAGGGCCAGCCTGAACTACAAAGCGAGACCCTGTCTCAAAAGGAAAAAAAAAAAAAAAAAAAAAAAAAAAAAAAAAAAAAAACAGAGCCACAGCAATTAGTTAACACTGTAGAGGCTTAAGCTGGGGCAAAGGTCAAATAGAAAAACCTGTGGAAACAGGTTGTCCCAGAGGGACTGTTAAAGAGCTTCCAAACAGTCATATATACGGCCTGTGTGCACACGGAGAGGCCTCAGCATATTTACCTGCTGTAAAGAGATAAGGAATCCCATTCTGCCCCATGTGTTCTGGTAAGGTAGGTTGTACTGGCATTATCATTTCATTCTAGAAAATGACTAATTTCTTCTGAAATGCACCGGTTATCTGAGTGTATTGCATAATTTTTATTAATTTGCACACTTTCTGTGTTTTCTTTTGCTGTTGATTCCTAGTCTCAAAGCTCTGATGCACTTTTTACCTTAGAGCCTCAAGGCAAGCCAGAAACAAGAAAATGACCACCCCATTATGACTATTCCTGTTTAATGCAGTACTCATGTATTAGCAGGAGTAGGTGACTCAAAATAATTTTAATGTATAAAATTAAATAAGAAGTTAAATTATTATTATTTCACATGATGGTTTTCTATATAGAAAACTCAAACAACCCACCAGAACATACTTAGAATTAAAAACAAAATTTATTAATGTAGCATCATAGAAATTAATGTATATAAATTAATAGCATTTATTGTACACTATCAGTCAACACCCTGATAAAGAAATTAGCAGAAATATACCATTCACAATGGTACCAAGAAAAATTGTATGCTTACGAATAACTTAACTAACATGGCAAAAGCCATTTACAATGAAAACTAAAGTAATATTACAGAGGAAATTGAGGAGGACTTTAAAATGGAAAGATATCCCCTGTTTTTGTACAAAGAAAAATATTATAGTCAAAATGGCCATACTTCCATAATTGATAGTTGCAATCAAAATACCAAAAGTATTCTCCACAGAACTAGAGTATACAATCCTAAAATTTAGAAGGAACCAGAAGAGATCCAAAATAACAAAAGCAATTCTGGGTTAAAAAGGGAAAGTAAAAGGCCTCACCATCCCCGCATTTGAGTTATATTATAACGTCCTGTTAAAAACAACACTATAGTGGCACAAAAGCAGACATGAGGATCAACAGAATGCAGTGGAGGGGACAGAAACAACAAAAGTACTTTGAACTATTTGATTTTTGACAATGAGGCCAAAAGCATATACTGGGAAGACAGCCTGTTTAATATATGTTCTTAGGAAAACCAGTTATCCCCGTGTAGAAGATTGTGCTACATTCATATCATGTACTAAACTAAAATAAAAATGTGTAAAACAAACAAATGTTAAAAATAGATTTAAAGTCCTAAATATAAAATAAGTAAAACTGTTGAAGTCATATTTGTAGGCCAGGGATTTCTGAATAGAAAACTATTTGACCAGGAAATAGTAACAAGAATCAGCAAACCAAATCTTATCAAATTTTATATATATAGAAAAAGCTTCTGCATAGTGAAAGAAACAACCAACGAAGTGAAAAGACAACCTAAACATTGGGAAAAACTTTGCTGGTGATTGCTCAGGCAAAGCACTAATATCCAGAATATATTACATACTCAGAAAAAATAAGCTCACCACATGTATAAGTATGATTTATTTCCATTTTTTTCTTTTTACCATCAAACGTTTTCTTCCCCTTCTTTGCTTTGCCCTGCCCCACCCAGTTCCCCTTCTCCTTTGAACTTTTTCTTCCTATTTCACAATACCCGTCATATAGTTTGGATCTCATTTACACCTTCAGTTTTATACTCTAGAGAAATGATATGATATTTACATATCTGTGTCCTATTTATTTCACTTATGAGTTTGGCCTTGAGCAGGGAAATACCAGAAAACTGGAGATTCAAGTTAGACATGTAATCCTAGATTGGTGAGGAATCTCCACATTGATTTCCATACTGGTTGCACTAGTCTCCATTCCCACTAACAGTGCAAAGGTTTTGTTTTCTCCCCACATTCCCCAGCACCATTTGTCATTGATTATTTCTTGATATTAGCCACTTTCTACAGTAACATGAAATATCAGGGTTGTTTTCACATGCATCTTGCTAATGACAAGTGCGATTGGACATTTTTTCATGTTTCTTTGCTGCTTTTACTTTATCTGAAAAATGTCTGCTCATGTCAGATACCCACTTTTAAATTGGGTCATTAAATTGGTGGGTAAATTGTTTGTACATCCTAGATAGTAGTAATTTGAAAAAAAAGCTGGTCAATTTTTTTCTTCACATTGTAGGTTGACTTTTCATTCTCTTGGCAAAAGTTTTTTAATAAGATGAAATCCCAGCTGTTGATTCTTTCCGCTAGTTCCCATGCTGCTGAGGTTTTCTTCATAAAGTCTTTCCCTTTACTAATGTCTCCAAGAGTTCCAACAGGTTTAATTTTCTGTTTTAATATTTAGGTATCTAATACAGTTTGATTTCAGTTTAGTGCATGGTGAAAGATGTGCATCCACTTTTAAAATTTTGTGAGTTAAAACTCAATTTTTCCAGCATCATTTATTAAAGAGGCTTTTTCTTATATTGACAGGCAGAAGTTAGACTATCACTATTTGCTAATGACAGGGTAATTTATATAGAAGTTTCCAAAAGCTCATGCAAAAGACTGTTTGACTTAATTGCCAGATTAAGTACAGTAGCGGGATACAAGGTAAACAACCAACAAACAATAGCCTTCATATACACAAATAATGCATTCAATTGTGGAAACAATCCCTTTCATAATAGCATCCCCCCCAAAAAATGAAATATCTAGGAATCAGTCTAACAAAGGAGGTGAAAGACCTCTTCTCTGAAAACTATAGCACTTGGTAAAAGGAAATCAAAAGTAATATAACAAAATGGAAGAACATCCCTTATTCCTGAGTAACAAGATCCAATATTGTGAAAATAGCCATACTCCCCAAATTGCTATTTATATTTAAGGCAATCCTGATTCAAATCTCAATGATACATTTCACAGAACTAAAGAAAATAATCCAAAAATTTATCTGGAATTAGAAGAGACCTAAAATAATGAAAGCAATTCTAGGCAAAAAAGACATTTCAGGGATATCACAATCCGAACTTTAAACTATATGACAAAGCCACTGTGATATAACAGCATGGTAGTGACAAAGAAACAGACCTGAGGACCAGTGGAATAGAGTAAGCAATGAAGAAATAATTCTAAACAGAATAAGTCACCTCCTCTTTGACAAAAGATTTATAAGGAAAATTTTCTGCAATGGAAATTTTGACAAGTAAAATGTGTTTGTAATTTTCCTACATTTCAGGTTTGTATAACAGTTGGAAAAGTGTGCTATTAGTTTTACTTTAAATAGAAAATAAATACAATTAATTAGAATTCAGCAGTGAAACTATTTCACTTTTTGATGGGCAGAACTTTTAATGTGTCAACGTTCTATTCATTATTTTTTCCTATGTTTCTATTGCTTTAGATTTTATCTTGATAGATTGTACGTGTCTCAGAATCCATTAAGCCCCTTTACCTATTTTTGGCAAATAAGTAATTTAGTAGTTTTTATTGTATTTTTTGTTGTTGTTGTTTTTCAGGTATCATTTGAAATATCTATTTCTGCTTTCTAAAATTTTATGTCACTTTTATTTCTTTTTCAATTTACCTAAGGGTTTGATGATTTTTCTATTTTCTTTTTAATTGAATTCTTTCTTGCTACATTTTCTATATGCATTGTGATCTCACTCAGTATTGGGAATTTGTACCAGTATATGATGTTAGTTAATTCTAATTTGTACTCATTCTCCTACCAACCCTGCAACCCTCTTACCCGCTATATACATATGCTTACTTTCTTTATCACAATATTTTTTCTTTCCCTTTATTACTTACCCCTACCCTTTTCCCTTTGAATATTTTCTATTTCACAGTATTTATCATCCATTCTAGAACTCATTTATATCTCAGATTGTTACCAGAGAAAAGATACGGTATTTACACATCTGTGACTTATTTTACTTATGAGTGTGTGCTCAAGGTATGCCCATTTGACTATAAATGACTCAAAGTTATTCTTTACAGCAGAGTAATGCTCCATTTTATTAAAAAAAAAAAAGAAAAAAAAGAAGCGTTTTCTTTTTCCAGTCTCCAGTTATGGGCATTTGGGTTGTTTGCAAGATTCAGCTATCACAAATTGAGCTGCTATGAACATGGGTGCACAAATGCACTGTGATATGAATCATTTAATTCGTTCATGTTTGTACCTACCAGGGGAATAGCAGGGTCAAATCTCTAATCCTAGATTTTCAGGAATCTGCATGATAATATCCAGAATCATCGCACCAGTCCACATTCCAACCAGTGGTGGAGAAGTGTTCCTCCATCCTGCAGCCTCACCAGGATTTATTACTGGTTAATTTCACAATAGCAGCCACTCTCTGTGGAGTAAGATGAAATATCAGTGTTGATTTTCATCTGCATTTCTCAAATGACCAGTGATGTACAGCATTTCTTCATGTGCTTCTTGGGTCCTTTTACTTCTTCCTCTGAAAAGTATCTGTTCATTTCAGATGCACACTTTTGAACTGGGTCTTTAAATTGGGGGGGTTAATTTTTTTTAAAGTTCTTTGTCTGAGAATCAGCTAGTAAAGACATTTTCCCATATTGTTGGTCATCTTTTATAACTCTGCCAATGATTTCCTTTACTGTGCGAAGGTTGTTAATAGCATGAGATCCCATTTGTTGATTCCTTTTCTTAGTTCTCATGCTGTACATGTTCTGTTCATAAAGGCTTCTCTAAGCCAATGTCTCCAAGATTTCTGCCTAACCTGTTTTTCAGCAGGTTTAGTGTTTGTTTTAATATTTAGGTCTCTACCCCAGTTTGATTTTAATTTTGTACACTGTGAAAGAGAGATGTAGCTTTAGTCTTTGGCAGGTTAAAGCCCATTATTTTTTTTTTTCCAGCGGTATTTGTTAAATAGGCTAACTTTCCTCCATTGAGGCTATTTGGTTCCTTTGTCAAAGATAAGGTGGCTTAGTGTATCTGGAGTTGTTTCTGGGTTTGCTACTCTATTCCCCTGGCCCTTGGGTCTGTTACATTTCCAGTATCATGTAGTATTTATCACATTTGGTTATAATATAGATTCAAATTGGGAACCATAAAACTCTCGCCAGGTCCTTGTTGTCTAGAATTGCTACTCTAGGTTTTTGTGGTCCCAGATGAATTTTTGGATTATTTTCTCTGATCTGTGATCTAAGGTGTTAGAATTTCCATTAGAATTGCATTGAATCTGTATATTAGTCATGGGAATATAGCCATTTTGATGATGCTGGTTCTTCCTACCCATGAACAAAAGATGTTTTTCCATTTTCTGATATCTTTTTCAGTCTCCTTTTTCAGTGTTTTATTTTTCAGAGTAGAGGTCTTTCACCTCCATCGTTAAAACAAATCCCAGATATTTCATTTTTGGCTGCTATTGTGAAAGGGCTTGACTCCTCAGTTTCTCTCTCATTTAGTCTGTTGTTTGTGTTTACAAAGGGTATTGATGTTTGAGCATTGATCTTGTATCCAGCTATGCTACTAAATTTGACAATTAAGTCTAGCAGTCCTTTGGTTCAGTTTTTAGGGTCTTCTAGATAGAATATCCTGTTCTCAGCAAATAAGGAGTCTAAATTCTTCTTTTCCTAACTTTTGAAAGATTTTTTTTTTGTGGTACCAGGGATCAATTCCTTTCCTGTCTTTATTCCTTTTATTTCTTCCTTTTTCCTAGTATCTGTGGTTAATGTTACCAGTACTATGTTAAACAAGAGTGATGACAGTGAACATCTTGTCTTGTTCCTGATCTTAGTGTAAAAGTTTTCAGTTTTTGACCTTTTAGTATGATGCTGGCTGTTGGTTTCTTGTAAATAGCTTTTATTACTTTGAGATAAAGTCCATCTATTCCATTTTTCTGTAGGGTTTTGATAGTGAATAGTTGTTAGATTTTGTCCAAATCTTTTCCACATCTATCAAGATGATTTTATGGTTTTTGTGCTTGAGACTGTTACTGTAGTGTATTATGTTTATTGATTTAGCTATGTTGCACCATCTTTATATCCCTGAAATGAATCCAAATTGGTCAGGGTGTATGATCTTCGTGTTGATTCTCTGTATTCTGTTTGCCAGTATTTTGTTGAGGATTTTTGCAGCAATGATCATTATGGAGACTTGCTTCTAGTTTTCTTTTATGATTGGGCCTTTCTCTGCTTTTGGAATCAAGTTAGTGGTTGTTTCCAGGAGTGAATTTGGGAGTACTGCTTCTATTTATTTATTTATTTATTTACTTATTTTTTTTAGACAAGGTCTCACTTTGTAGTTCAGGCTGCACCTGAGTTCACTATGTAGCCCAGACAAATGAATTCAGCAATCCTCCTACCTCTGCCTCCCAAATCCTGGAGTTACAGGAGTGAGCCACCGCTCCCAGCACTGTGGTATGTGGTACTGATTGCTGGTGTGTGTGAGTCATCATACCCAGTACTATTGTAGGTGGTTACAGAAGACTGAACCAGAGACCTTGGGTTTGCTAAGGAGGCCCAGAACCACTGAGCTAAATCTCCAGCCCCTGCTTCCTTTTCAGTCTCATTAAAGAGTTGGAGTAATAGTAGAGGCATTAACTCTTCATTAAAAGTTTTGTAGAATTCAGCAGTAAAGACATCAGGACCATAATTTGCTTTGTGAGTAGGCTTTTCTTTTTTTTTAATCACATTTTCAATTTCACAGACTGATATTGGGATATAACATTTTTATATCTTCTTTGTTCAACTTCAGAATTTCATATATGTCTAGTAACCCATCTGTTTATTCTATGTTTTAATTTTGTTGGAGTATACATTTTCAAAGTAACTGTTTATTATCCTCTGGACTTCTGCTGCATTAGTGATTATTTTCCCCTTTCATTCATAATAGCATGGATTTGAGCCTTTTCCTTCCTTTGTTTGATAAGGTTGACTAAGGGTCTGTCAATTTTTTTTTTTATCCTTTCAAAGAACCAACTTTTCAATTTGTTGATTTGTTGTTGTTGTATCATTCTCTTGGCCTCCATTGCATTAATTTCTACTCTGACCCTTATAACTTCTTCTCTATTTGGAGGTTTCAATTTGTCTTTTTCCTCATTTTCAAGTAGCTTGAGGTTCAGCATTAGATTGTTTATTTGAGCTTTCTCTGTTTTCCTGGTGTAGGTATTCAGTGTTATGAATTCCATTCCTCGAACTGCTTTCATTGTGTCTCATAAATTACTGTATGTTGTACTGGTTATCAATTAATTTTAAAAACTACTTACTTTCTTCTGTGACCCATTGGTTGTTCAACAAAGGGTTGTTCAATTTCCATATGATTGTGAAGATCTTGGAATTTCTTTTGCCTTTCAGCTCCAATTTGAAGGCTTTCTGGTCTGATCTGACACTACAGGGGATCACTTCAATTCCTCTGAACTTACTTAAACATGTTCTATGAACTAGCACATATTCTGTTTTGGAGAATTATCCATTAGCACCTGAGAAGAACATATATTCTCATTTTGTGGGATGAAATACTCTGTAAGTATCCATTAAGTCCATTTGTTCAAATGTTTCATTTAGCTCAAGTATTTTATTATTTTTTGTTCGATCTGCCTATTTGTGATAGTGGGGTATTGAAGTCCCCTTCTACTATTTTAGTGCTTATCTGGTTGTCAATATCCATTACTATTTATTTTATACAGTTGGATGCATTATAATCTAGTGGATAAATATATATGATTGTCATTTACTTCTCTTAGATTGTTCCGTGGATGAGAATATAGTGACCTTCATTGTCTCTCAATTAGCTTTGGTGTTAAATCAATTTTGTCTGCAAATAAGATAGCTACTTCTGCTTTGTTGCAGTTTCCTGTTGCATGGAGAATTGTTGTTGATTCCTTTTTTTTCAGTCTATGGCTTTTTTTTCTGAACTAGGTGTGTTTATTCTATGCAGCAGATTGTAGGATATTGCTTCTTGATCCATTCTGCCTGTCTGTGTCTTTTTATTGGTGCAACGAGTCCATATGCCTGATGTGGACTGACTTAGATCTGTCATGTTTTCCTGTTCTTGGCTCTTTTATTCTTTGCTTTTGCCTTTTTCTATTCAGTTTCTTGTCTGGCCCAATTGGTTCACTGTCTTGGGTCTGATTGGTTTGTAACTTTCATTTTTTTTTCCCAAGATATTCTTTAGAATGTTTTGGAATGCAGGTTTTGTGAAGCTCTTAAGAAGTTTAAGAAGAGAGACATAGTTTGGAGGTAGATAGTGAGGAATGAAATGTGCAGTGAGGTGAAGCAGCTATTGCATAGTACATAATTCAGGGACCACAATACCATAGCAGATTTTATAGACAGCTATTTAATAAGCATGGATATTTAGTTTCTACTCATCCAGTTTCATGTGGGTTTTTCTTTATCACTGCAGAGAAATGAGATATTTCCCTAAATTATTTTTTCTGTCTTTGTTTTTATTTTTTTATCATGCAAAAGGGGTGATGTTTTTTTTTAAATGTAAGTCTAAGAATATTGAATTATTTTGGAAAGAAAATTTTTAACTACCAGTAGAGCTGAAATGTGACTCCCAGGACCATGATTTAAAAAAAAAATCCGTAAACACTACACTACAGTTTCTCTCACAGAAAAAATGAAAAGCGACATGTCTTGAGATGTCAGCTGCGTTCAAATTTCATCATCAGATTTCCTGGTATTCTCTGGGATACAGGAAGATAATTGTTTTGATAACATCTCCAACATAATATAGAAAACACTTATCTTCATGATTATGTCAATAGAGAGATTCATGCATCCTTGTCCAAGGCCATTTCAAAGTCATAATGAAGAACTATAAAGCAAAAAAAAGTCTTTTGTACAATAAATGAAAAGTGATAGGAATAAATATGCTACTTAAGAATACTGAAGATCAGGGTCCCCAAATGTGCACAATAGCCTGTCACAATAATTTTTGGAGTTCTGAAACATAATGTAGCTATGGTGTACATGCTTTTCATCAAAGAAGACTGAAAATAAACTTTTTACCAAAAATCTTCATTTTACAATATAGTACTTACAAATAAAATCATATTTTATATTGTTGTCTAATAATCACACTTTTAAACCAGGAAGAGTAAATGCTTTAAAGAATACATGGCTTAGTTATTTAACAGGAATCATCTACCTTGCACTATAAAAGATTCCCCCTCAGTTTATTTAGTGTTGTACTAAAACAATCAGTTAATAATGAAGTTTTCTCAAGACAATTTTGACAGGAATAGGTGCGACGTAAGCATAAATCCATGGTGCCAACCTCTGCCGAGTGACTGAGAAGTAGGGTTTATCGCTTGTCTATGCAATTATTTATGGGTGACTTGTTTACGTCTCAGTAGAAGAAAATAACAAATCTTTCAGCAGGCAGCTGGACCTATTTCTATTTTTATCCTTGTATTTGAATCAGAGCTTAGGGCATCTTTTCATCCTGACATCTTCGTAGCCTGGAATAATTTTTTTCCCAATCTGTCATAAATATGCATTTGAGGAATTAAATTTATGTACACATGGTCAGTTTGGTATAAAATTTTTTGAGCTTTTACAAACATGCTGAGATTTCTGTGTCATGTTCATTTTTTCCTAGATTAGAAATGAATCTAAGACACTGGCACTGACTCGGGGACACTTATAGAAGATGGCATTCTATACATCAGGAAAAGGGCTCTCACCATCTCCTGATTCTGTGGACCTACACTTCACAGCACCCAGAAATGTGCTAAATAAATATTTTTGCTTAAACTACACAATATATTGTATTTGTTAGAGCTGGCCTGAGCAGAATAAGACAGTAGATATTTTAGTAAATAAGCTCTGAAGTATTATAAAGTAAGTCCTCTCTTGTAAGTTAATTGAAATGAACATAATCCAGTTTGAATAAGAACAGAAAACTAACTAATATATTTGGTCATATCTTGAGCTTTGAGAATATCTCCACAAAATAGTTAACGTTATGATTCTTAAAAGGATGGAATTGTCACCCATTTTAGCATCATCTTTTTATTCTCTTGTAAGCAAGAAAAACATGTTATATTGTAAGTAGCCAGATGTGGTGGCTCACGCCTGTCATCCCAGCACTCGGGAGGCAGAGACAGGAGGATTGCTGAGTTCGAGGCTTGCCTGGGTGCCATAGTGAGCTCAGGGCCAGCCTGAACTACAAAGTGAGACCCTGTCTCAAAAAAAAAAAAAAAAAAAAAAAGGAAAGAAAACATGTTATGTTGTAAGAGAGATAAGAAATTTGGTATTCACAGATTATCTTCAGTGCATAAGTCATATAAACCTCCAATATCCCTAGAAAAATCTAAGTCATAACACAAGTTTTTTCTGTGTGTAAAGGCCACACTCAGTCCTCTCAGATTTGCTTCAGATATTATCTGAATTTTCTATGAAGGTAACTACAAGAAAAGAAAGAAAGAGGACAGAGTAGCTCCTTCATAGGGGCAAAAATGTTCCACTGAAACTCTTCCCAATGTTTGATATAATAGATAAATATCCCAGTGTAGGCAATATAAATGTGTTAAAAGAACAAGAGAAAACAGTTATTAAAGATTTAAAATAAACATTATTGAAGTGATTCTAAACAGACAGAAAATTAATGAGAATTTAGTTTTAATAGAAAACCAAATAAAATCTCAGGATTTAAAAAATACAATAGCCAGGACCAGAGGGTTAGCTCAGTGGTTCCAGTGCCTGCCTCGCAAGTGCAAGGTCCTGAGTTCGATCCCCAGAAACCACATACAATGCCGGGTATGGAGACTCACGCCCACCAGCAATCAATACCACATACCACAGTGCCCGGTGTGGTGGCTCACGCCTGTAATCCCAGCACTCGGGAGGCAGAGACAGGAGGATTGCTGAGTTCGAAGCTTGCCTAGGCTACATAGCAAGCTCAGAGCCAGCCCGAACCACAAAGTGAGACCCTGTCTCAAAAATAAAAATAAAAATAAAAATAAAAAATAACAATAGCTGGAGCAGTAGAAAATCAAAAATGACAAGAAATAATAAAAAGAAAACAATCAGAACTCTGAAGGCTACTAACCAATGTAATGAGATGCCAGAAAGAGAAAACAAAGATAAAGGGATGCAAGGGTACTACAATTTTATTTCCATTTTTAACTTCATATCTTTGAATATCTTATTTGCCTTCTTTTCTTTCTCCCATTCCCCTTTCCCTTTGCACATTTTCTTCCTGTTTCACAACACCTACTACACATTTTCATCCTCATTTCCACCTTGTCTCACACTACAGAAATGATTTGGTATTTACACATGTGTGTCCTATTTATTTCACTTATTAGTATGACCTCAAGGTACATTCTCTTAGCTATAAATGTCTCCGTTTTACCTTTCTTTATGCCTATGTAGCACGCAATTTGTTAAAAAAACAAAAAAAAAACAACAACAATAGCAAACATCTGTTTTATCCTCTCACCAGTTTGATGGGCTTTTGGACTATTTCCAAGATTTAGCTATTACAAACTTTGCTATTATAAACATGAGGTGCATATGTCACTTTGATACAATGTTTTAATTCTTTTCAGGAATAAGAACCAAAAAATGGAAGGAAAACAAGTTTATAAGGTGGTGGAGGATTAGGAGAAAGGGCAGGGGCATGGGAAAATTAAGAATCAAGATATACCATGTACAGGTACAAATTCTCAATGAGGAATGTGATCATAATATACCTAAAATGTACCAACAAACTCAATTTGAAAAGTGCAAACTAAATACTTGAGGAATTTGTAGCCCAACAACTTACTACATTTTACGAAAAACATCAGTCTGCACATAAATGAACCCCCAAATGAAACATAAATCAGTTCTAACATGCTGCACCTATAACAAGGAGGACTGTGGAGACTAAGATGAGCTGATTTACTCTGGGGGGATGTCTTTCAAGGAGCTGGGAAGGGCATGTAGTATGCATGCCTTTGTAGTTACTTAACCTAAGGAACACGATAGAAGGTAACTTAAGGAAATCATTATCTTAACATATGGGATTGAACAATGTAGCAATACTTAGGAGGTCATATTAACTCGGTACCTAGTACCATCAATATAGAAAATATGAAGAGGTTTTGAGCAAAGCTGAGCTAGCAGGGCTGCTGTGTTAGCAGACAGAAGAAAAAAATCAGAAAATCAAGTAAAAGGACATCACGAAATAAGCAAATATGTCAGGCTAGAGGACAACAGATTGCAGAGAGAATTCTGTAGTTACTAAGTAAATAAGATACTGTTAGAAAATAAATAAATTCCTTGGTAGCTCTTATCAGTGAGACAGGACTAAAGATAGAAGAGTTCATTAAATAAAAACAATTCATTAATGTCAAAGAGAATGATAAAATCTTAAACTATAGGTCTCACGTGGTTAATTTCAGGAAGAAGTTAGATGTAATTTTAACAATTGACATAGTCGTACTGACAGCTCAGGCAAGCAGAATGGCAGAGAATTAAGGAAGTGGTTAAAAGGACAGAAATTCCTAGGACAAATAATCCTTCAAAAAGGCATGACACAGATTTGTCTTTAGAAGAAATTAAAAATGATGACCACGTGCCCAAGAACAGTTAATCTAATAAAAAAAGTGCAGCCTATTTCCTACTTTCTAGTTTTGAGCCTGTTTTTATTTCCAAAGCCCATTTGGCCAAAAGGAAATTGGGAACCAAAGAAAATGGACCTCATAAATATAAATAAATAAATAAATAAATAAATAAATAAATAAATAAATAAATAAATAAATAAATAAATAAAACAGAATTTGAGACAAGATCTGGTTTATTCTGGGACTACTAGACCATAAAGTCCAATTAATGATCACTAACTGAATTCCCAAAAGTAGAATTAGGATCTGTATATTTTTAGGTAGCAAAACTCACCCACTGAGTTCTTGCCAAGTAAGAGCCATCACAGTAGCACGTACAATGTGAAAGTTTCTGTAATTGCTCCCTTGAGCAAGTACAGTAAGTAAAATAGAATGATATTGTATCCTTACTGCTAGAAGAAACTATAGTCACCCAGCCTTAGATATGTCAGTAGTACATTCAAGGTGGTCCTCATCATGTTTGCATTTTACTGACTACAAAATATTAGTTTCCTCCTTTAAAATAGATGAATGTTGGTGCAGGACAGGAACCTACCACAAACTCAACAAAATGCTCCACTCTATCCTGCCAGAGCTGCAGTCACTCTTCTGGGTGTAGGTTTTCATTAAAGCAGCTTGAAAGGCCTCATGAACCTGCATGTTAATTTAACAAATTAATTTCTGGTCTAGTAGGAAAATGAGAAAACTTTTTCAATCACAAATCATAGATAATAATGTTGATTAACAAAATGTGTGCCAGAGATAAGTTAATTCTCTTTCTCTATGTTGTAATGTAGTCTAAAAGCTTGGGACTGGCTGAACATTTCAAGAGTCATCATGTTGATCCATTAGCTTATAATTGCTAGCATGTTGGAGAACTGTGAAGGACATATATGTATCAGATATGAAAGGTAAAATGTATGAAGTCTTAGGGATCAGACATGTCTATAAAAATACTAGCCATCTAGTGATCAGATTATACTAGGAAATCCTATCTAAATCATGTGTTAATATATTTCATCTCAAATTTTCTGCCTCAGAAGAAAAAAAAAGTTAACACCGGACATATCTTTCCAAATTCTGAGGACAACATAGATCCTGCATGCGTGTATTAGTTCACCTCTTATATTTCATGAAATGGACTATTTCTTTTTTTAAATTAAATTCTTTTAAAAAATTCTTTATTGGCACAGTTTATATACATCTCAAAATCACACATAACATCGGGGAATTTGTACCAATATACAACACAAGTTAATTCTCATTTTTACCTATCCCTACCCACCCACGCCTTCCCACCCCCTATATACATGCTCTTTTATTTTCTTTCAGAATCATATTTATTCCTTCCCCTCATTACATTCCCACACCAAATTTCCTTTGGAAACTTCTCATTCTATAAAAAACTGTTATACATTCTAGAGCTCATTTGCATCTACATATGCTCATGTCAAAGATCTGGTATTGCCTATCTGTGATCTATTTATTTCACCTATTAGTGTGCCCTCCAGGTGTATCCATTTGCACATAAATGAATCAATCTTGTCATTCTTTCTTTATGGCAGAATAATACTCCATTTTATAAAAAAATAAAATAAAACACATTTTCTTTATACAGTCTCCAGTTGATGGACATTTGGGTTGTTTCCAAGATTGAGCTATCACAAACTGAGCTGCTATGAACAACGGTGTGCATCTGTCTTTCCACTGTGATTTTTAAATTTTTTTTGGCTATATTCCTAGCAGAGGGATAGCAGGGTCAAATGGGACCCCTAGTCCTAGTTTTCTGAGAAATTTCCACATAGATCCCCACAATGGTTGCACAATTCTACAATCCCACCAACAGTGGAGAAGGCTTCTTTCTCCCCACAGCCTTGCCAACATTTATTGTTTGTTGAATTTTTAATTGTGGCTATTCTTTGTGGAGTGAGATGAAATCTCAGTGTTGTTTTCATTTGCATCTCTCCAATGACCAGTGATGTTGAGCATTTCTTCATATGTTTCTTGGCTGTTTTGATTTCTGCCTCTGAGAAGTGTCTGTTCATTTCAGATGCCCATTTTTTAATTGGGTCTTTGAACTTGGGGAAGTTGATCTGTTTAAATTCTTTATATATTGTAGATAATAGCCCTTTGTCTGGTAAACAGCTAGTAAAGATTCTCTCCCACGTTGTTGGTTGTCTTTTAGCAGTACCAGTAACTACTATATAGATTCAATGCAATTCCAATTGAAATTCCAATGCTATACTTTACAGAGCTAGAGAAAATAATGCAAAAAATCATCTGGAAACACAAGAAACCTAGAATAGCAAAAGCAATTCTAAGCAACCACCACATGGCAGGGTCTATTACAATCCCCAATTTAAAACTCTACTATAAAGCCACTGTGATAAAAACTGCATGGTACTGGCAAAGTAACAGACCCGAGGACCAGTGGAATAGATTAGAAGATACAGAAACAACTCCGAATACACTAAGCCACCTTATCTTTGACAAAGGAGCCAAACATCCCCAATGGAAGAAAGACAGCCTGTTTAACAAATGGTGCTGGAAAAACTGAGCTTTAACCTGCCAAAACTAAAGCTAGACCTATCTCTTTCGCCATGCACAAATGTAAATTCACAATGGATATGAGACTTAAACATTAAAACAGAAACAATAAGCCTGCTGGAAAACAGGTTAGGCAAAACTCTTGGAGACATTGGCTTAGGCAGAGACTTTATGAATAAAGCCTCTATAGCACAACAACTAGCAGAAAGAATCAACAATGGGATCTCATCCTACTGAAAAGCTTTTGCAGGGCTGGAGATTTAGCTCAATGGTTTTAGTGCCTGCCTCACAAGTGCAAGGCCCTGAGTTCGATCCCCAGTAACCACATATAATGCTGGGAGTGGTGACTCACGCCCACCAGCAATCAATACCACATACCACAGTGCCAGGCGTGGTGGCTCATGCCTGTAATCCCAGCACTCAGGAGGTAGAGGCAGGAGGATTGCTGAGTTCCAGGCTTGCCTGGGCTATGTGGTGAGCTGAGGACCGGCCTGAACTACAAAGCGAGACCCTGTCTCAAAAAAAAGCTTTTGCACAGTAAATTGAATTCTTTATTGGTACATTTTATATACAGTTCACAATCATACTCAACAGTGCGAAATTTGTACCAGGATATGCCTATTTCTTGAGTGAAGTGTGTAGCATGAACGTGCTTTACAGAAGCCCATATGTGCTAGGAAGCCTCATCATCAGAGTTCCTCACCTCCAGAGCCATAGAAAATACAGTCCTGTTCCTTATAATCATCCTATTTCAATAGTATGTCACAGCAGTGCAAGATAGACCAGAACACCCTCATTATGACACCAGAGAATATTTTTATTGTTTTGTGTGTGTGTAGTGTTGCTTTTGATTAGCTGATAAAAAACTGATACACTGTGCATCTGGATGATGATTGGGTCCCTCGGGTCATTTTCCATAGCACTCCAATCTAGTCTCCAGGAGCATGTTCCGGCACTGGAATAGGAGCAGACAAGTGCCAGCAGAGTGTAGTACTGCCTTGAGCACTCACCCCCTTATTGGGAGAATATTCACTAGCAAGTGTGAGAAGCAGGAGTGTACTTCTCTTACCCCTACTACTCCAAGTGAGGGGCCAGGGTGCACAGCTCTCCTCACACCTGCACTCCTCCTTCCAAAGAGTTAAATCCCTTCATCCTCAAGTCAGACATATTTACTTTCAGGGAATTCATAAGAGTTCATTGAAAAGTATGGCTACTGCCATACTGTGTTCACTGTGGGCAGTGAACAATATCTTGGTAACTCTTTGTGAATTACAAAGAAACAGAGAAACTCGGTGTCCTGCCTGCCACCATTGATCATGTTCGTCAAACTGATAGGGTGTTTCTGTTATACAGTGTGTCTGACTGGTAACAAAGGGATTGTGTGGCACTCAATAATCAGTGTTTAGTGTGAGTGAATCAGTGCAACAACCTTGGCTGGAGGAGGTTTGAAGGCTGGGGACAGGGGTCTCCTAAGTTGGAGAATCCATTTTGTGCAATCAGTTGGGCCATGAATACTAACACTTTGTTAGCTGTCAAGAAGAGGAAGCTAGAATGGGTTGTCAAAATAGAAATGATCAATATAAATTGATATGAAAATGGACTTCACCCCATAGATCTGTTCTAATGATAATTATATTGTGTTGAATGATATGGGCCAATTGACTTAGTACTCCAACTACTAATATATAGAATTAATACCTAGAAATAGTTTAAGGATCTTAGACTCCTATCTCCTGCTAAAGAATGAAAAATAATGACTAATCATTAGTGTCAGAAATCTTTTGAAGAGGATTACATTAATGGAAAGCAAAATATTAGCACTTCCTATTTAAAGATTACT